>JAUZST010007430.1:0-14186 GCA_034779995.1 Parotocinclus haroldoi | reverse complement strand
ACAGAGTGACAGAGACAGAGTGACAGAGATAGAGTGACAGAGACACTCCCAAAACATGACTAACACTGAACCAGCGAATGGCTGAGGCGTGTTTGAAGCTCCCAATTCGGAGTTAGTGCTTCCTTAAGGCTGCCTTTGTGCTCAGGACAAGTAAATGTGACTGGCACACAGTCTGTTATATGAGACTCAATGCCCGTTATGGCCAGTCACCCCAAAAACCAGCAGGTTCTGGTCACCGGTGCATCTCTAAAAGTAAAGACCTTTTATTTCAATAAGATCACACGTTTTTCCTCACCCCAGCTCGATACAGCACTAATTGCATCATGAAGTTCAGCCAACATCTGTGTGACCTATGAGTGAGTGCCATCTTTTTCCGTAGGATCTCTTCATTTAGGACCCTTCATACGCTCTGTCTCAATCTCAGTGCAAGCAGGAACCCGTTCCCTAAACAACTACACTGGGACAATATCTTTAACAAAGAAATTGTAATGACTAATCGGGTACGTCCAGTCATGTAAACGCGAACGAGTATTATTGTCCCGTGTTTAGTCTGCAGATCACCGAACTCTCTATGCTACAAACAACAAAAATCTGGAAACGCTGTGAATAGATCCGCTAATGTAATCCGTGCAAAAATCGTTTTGTTTTTATTTTTTTTTTTCCAAAAGCAATACATGCATTTAGTCAGTAAATGGTAAACTAGGACCTTTTTCTATCCTAGTGACTGTGTTTTGTGCAAACCTACCACCTGTATTTCAGGTAATCCTAATGAGGACTTTAAACAGTGTCCCTGCTATGGAATGGAGTTTGGATAGGATTGGTTTTGACGTATGAAAGTGGAGTACTGTCATTTCAGAACCACTGTGATTTTTCAGGTGTAACGATATGTTCTGCTCGCCATTCTCAATTTTGCATTCAGTAAATGACGCCCTTTCATGGAAGACAACCTAACATTTGAAAAAAAGAAAATGGATTCTCATGCAGTATTAACGCTTAAACAAGTCCCCCTGCTTGTGAAAGAAGTGACTAGAATGGTTTGAAATTGTAAACAAAATGCTTTAATGTAGCTTCACTGTACTTTAATCATGCAGTGAAAAATGTTAAAACCTAAAAAACCTGTTGATAAAACCTCAACAACAAACATCGAATCTCTTGCAGTTAAAGGAAGTTATTAGTTTTAAACACCCTCTGGTGTTTAAAAATGTAATTGCGTTAAATGGCATAAAAAAATACGCAATCCAGCCGGACGCTGCGCGTTGTCTTTTTTTTTTGGCGTCGTCTCACGGTACACCCCCAAAAAACTGTTATATTGGTAAAGATCCTGTCATGGTAGACGTGAAAACGCGTTTAGCCAAAATCATGTGAAAGTTAGGGGTGTAACAATGCACTCTTAACTATTTGATTTCCTTACGAATATTAATTTTAGATTCAAGAACAGTCTGTTTTTTCCCTTTCAAAAATTATTTCTGCAGTGTACACTATGCAAAACGGTGTGCGTTTCTCCTGCAAATAAGAGCGAGAGCTAAATGACCAAAAGCCCGATTGATAACCCTGTTATCATTCTCAGTTTGCCAAACACCTTTTTGGATGAACTGTGGGTGTGAAAAGCGCAATACAAATACCTTTAAACGTCCCACATCCTGTCGCTTTCCATTGGAGTAGATATGGCGGAAGATATGCCGTATATGACACAAACTGCAAAGGCATTATCGGATATGTCCGTAAAGAGAAAGCCTATGGTATCTTTTTGCATTCGTGTTTTGTTGCACCCCTCTGAATGGACGGAACAATAAAATGTAGGCTCATGAAAGGAAACGTGAAAGGAAATGAGCAACGTGTTGGTTGGTTTTTCAAAAATCTGTTGCGTTCCTGGACGAATGACCAAACCGAAAGCTACCTAACACGGCTCAAAGCAAACCAGCACTGATGACCTAAGATGTCATTACAGCTTTGCAATGTCCCGTTTTTGTACCCAACAGCCTGAACATGGTAAAACAATCGTGGTGTAGAGGTCTCCAGACAATCTGCTTTTTCCTTATATATGCAGCCCGGTTCTCTAAAGTAGCCTAATACCTGCACTAATGTAGATGCATACAAAAACTGTGGTGATGGAAACTCCAATTCAAGCCATTGCTCTGGGGGCCGTTCAGTTAAAGGTTCAGATGATCATGTAATAAGATCTGTGTAGTGTTTAGTGTCTGAACGTAATGTCTGTAATTTGCAGAGGTTGTACTTCATGGTTTCTGTGGTCAGTACATTTATTTTCTATTTTTGCCATTTAGCAGACGGCCTTATCCAGAGCGACTTACAATTCATGCAGTCTTGCAATCAATCAAGGGCCTTGCTCAGGGACCCATCTGTGGTAGCTTGGCAGAGGTGGGATTTGAACCTTGGACCCTCCGGGCCACAGTCCAGAACTTTAACCACTAGACAATCTCGGTGTGCGTGTTGATTTACGAGCGGACGGTGATGTGATGAAATGGCTGATCGTTGTGTAAAGTCTGTTAATCCAGCGCAGGCCGCTGCTCACAGATCATTATTCATACGCTCAGCCATTTTCCCTAACCGTAACTGTACGTAAAGAGACCATGGATCGTATGAAATTGTTAGCACGTATCCCAGCCTGGTCCCAATGTTAGTTTTTTGGCTTTACAGGGCTCATGTTTTAAGAGACATAGCTTTTCCCTAAAGTACACTGTAAAGAAGCAAGGACGACCCCGAGACTGTGACTAGAAATGCAAGAGATTTCGTTTATTACCCCAGAATCTGGAGTATTTTCGCTTTAAAAAAAACAAACAAAAAAAAACTTTGGAAAGTTTATCAGTTCTGATTGTAAGAAACAAAAGTGTTTATTTTAACGAGATATGTGCAAAAAGATTTTCCGAACCTATTTTCCTATGTTACGACCGCATGCAGTAACTCTTATGCACGCTTCTGACTGTACAGTGCACGTTGGACTCGTCCTCGAGCGTTTTAAAGCCACTGCGCGTGCTGTGGGTTTGCCACGAGGGGAAGCTGTTGAGCAGCTATTCGGAGTTCGACCTGAACAGATTGCTAGGATTATGGACGTCATTAAAGTAACGGTGTTTTTTTTTTTTGCGCTGCGCTGTCCGTGTGTCGTTGTGCTCGAGCTTGCAGATCTGTTTGTCGTCCTGGTTTCTTGGTGGATCATGAAAAAAAAAAGAGATTTGACTTTTGCAGTAATTACTTGTCTTTTCCATTGTAATTACTTTGTTTTGATAACCAGGGAATCCATATTTGTTGTAAATAATATCTAAACCATAGGTGCTTCTAACAAAATATTTTTAAGACCGTCTCACAATATTTTACAGAAAACAAATAAAGAGCTTATTTGAATGTCTCCGAGAGGGTCGTCGAAATTTGCTTGGCTCCGTCTCTTTTTATCTTCCACACACCCCCGGGGCATGATTGTCGTTACCAGGTGGCCTGGGTTGAGTATTTCTATACATTTGCGTTTACATTTACGGCTTTTAGCCGACACCCTTATCCAGAGCGACTTATAACTCAGACAGTCTTACAATTCAAGCAATCATAGGCTAAGGGCCTTGCTTAAGGTCCCAACTCTGGCAGCTTTTGGCAGAGGTGGGATTTAAACCCTGGATCATCAGGTTCAGAGGCCAGGACCTTAATCGCTAGGCTTCCGCAGTCTATAGCTTATATCATGGCATTTTCACACTCAGCACTCTTGTTTACTCAGAATGATGCAATAAAGAAAAAGCTCGAGAAATCAGCGGTTCTGCCCAAATTGCTTCGAGCTGGTGGAAAAGCTACGGTAACTCGCATATCCACTCCGTACAGTCGTGGTGAGCAGAAAAGCGTCTGTCGGATCATGTCCAGCCTTGAGGAGGATGGGCTACAACAGCACAAGACCACACCTGATTCCACTTCTGTTATATATACTGCTGTATTACATGCTTTGATTTAATAGAATTTCCGTACTTTTGTATTCATCTTATTCTGTTTTATATTATTTCCATTGCCTTTGAAATGATCCCATTACGTACGAGACAGAAAGGAAACGGCTGTCTTTGAAGCCATGAAAGACATTTTCTGTAAAGGCAAAGCACCAGCAATCATGGATTTCCTTAAATGCATAAAAATTGAAGGACTTAATTTGAACTTTCAGCTAATGCTCGCCATTGTGCAAGGTAACATTAGGCCCGAGTGCAGCTGCTCGGCCGTGGGAACCCAATCTGTTGTTCGCTCATGTGGTCTGCTGCTTTTAAGACTGAGCTGTTGTTTCTCTGCTGGTGCTGGTGGACAGTTGAACCAGGATGTTTGGACAGGAGGAATCTGATAAACTGACTCATTTGAAAGGTGCCATTTTGTGCCATAGTCACAGTGAATATGTTTATGTGAACATGAACAGCAAGACTGCCGCAAAGGTTATCAGTAAGAAAAGACGGGGTTTTGTTCCACTTCCTTAAAAAACAACCAATAATCTGCTCTATACGTTCATTTAAAGTGTATTATTTATTAATAGGACTGCATGGGGGCTCGGTGGATAGCACCGCTGCCTCACAGCAAGAAGGTCGGCCTGGGTCCTCCCCGGGTCTGTGTGGGTTTACTCCCACAGTCCAAAGACACGCGTGTTAGGTTAACTGGTGTCTTTAATAAAGTGGCCCTTTTTAATAAAGTGGAGAGTTGCCGGGTGGGCACTGGCTGGCCCACGACCATGTGTGGATTAAGCAGAAGATAACGAATGAATGAATGAATGAATAGTAACTTAAGCATATAACTTAAGTTCCCACCTTGTACCTTGTGCTGCCCAGCTCTCCAAGATCCTGAACTGCAATATGTGGATATGGATATCCTGGAGAATAACAATAACTTGGAGAATCAAAATGAAAACAATAGGACTATATAACGGGCCAGAGTCACTTCTGGGGGGAAATCGAGAAACGAGTTACAACACTGTTGCGAACACAAGGCGACAACGCACATTTAGTAAAAAGCAACTGGACTCTTTAACATAGCCACTAGCCCCTGTTTACCCTCCATAATTAAAATGGTCCACAACTTCCATGGTGTTTGTGGTAAATCATATACGGTAACTTTAGAGCTCCAGAGACCCAGGTTCAAGTCCTGGCTGTGGCCTGTTTGGGGTTTGTCTCGCTGCCTGCGAGTCTCCTCCAGGTACTTCTATTTTTTCCCACACTCCAAATGCACGTATTAGGTCAACAGGTGTGTCTAAACTCTCCCAGTGTGAGTGAGTGAGTGTAATTATATAAATGTATCTCATTTAGGCTAATAATCTTAATTTAACTGAAGTTCAAGTCAAACGCATTTTTAAATCAGCTTTTCAAAGCATCACCTGACCCATTAAAAGCCCAAGATTACCGGGCAGAACTACAGTACACGCCATGACGCAAATTCACTGCCGGCACTACATTTCCCATAATTCCCCAGCATCCTTCCAAACCTTCCTTCTTTCGGTTTTTCTCAAGGGGGGTGTGTTAACGCACATCCGCAAATAACAGTATTTAAAAGAACGTCACGCGCAAGGCAACGACAGCTCCTAGCAATAGTTCTAGTTAATGCAATTAAACAACATTTTTTAGTGCTCACGTGTTTGGAGGCGCATTTTCTCACCCATAGTCTGTACAGAGCAGATTTAGGGTTTAGCTGTTGACGATTTTGTGCGCATCTGCGCCCCGGTACAGCCAGTAAGCCCAGAACACCTGGTGTTTTTTTTTAATCGTTTCTTAACACGATCGGATCTGACCTGGTTCCGTCTCCTCCAGGCCTGCAGGTGCTGCTGTGGATCTCAGCACCAGGAGCCGCCGTGTGCTTGTCGGTGTGTGATGCTTGCACAGTGCAGGAGCTGTGTGGGTTTCAACACATTCGGTGTCATCTCGGAAACCACCGCGGTGTCCTCCGGTGCCGTCAAAAGTAAGCGGAGGGTGAAAGGAGGAGGTGCTCGAGGCTGCAGCGCGACCCTGGATGTGTGCGTTGAGGATCGGCCGAATGGACGGGAGAGCTTCAACATGACCTAAAGCTTAAAGAGAGAGAAAGAGAGAGTGTGAGTGAGAGGGGGAGATGTTCTGTCAGTCCGCGCTGTCTCGGTACCAGCACAGCTCCACTGGTTAGTGCTTTTGTTTTTTTTGTATGAATAATTCAGTGCTGCCTCACCACTAGCCATATCTAAAATATAATATGCTAGCCTGCACTAGTGCCGCTGCACTACCAGCTCGAGCCTGTGTAGCTAACAGCCTTTAGCGCCCCGTTTTGTCTATTAATATTATACTAAATGTCTCTCAGTCGTCGCTGTTCAACGTTACACCTCGGTCCCGTGTTCCCACGGATTGTCGCACGTTTTTACCGCGACGCGTCACCCTGAAAGCCCAGGGCTGCCACGAACTCGGTCCCTGACACGCTTCGTGCCCTAATTCGTCTGGTTCCACGCAGTTCGTTTTGACATATCCACCGGGTAAACAAAACGGTACCCGTTACCCGGACGCCCATTAGTGTTATATAGAAGTCGCGTGGTCTCGTGCGTTCATGGTTGTCCCTACCCAGCATTCAGTCTGGCAACGGTTGCTGTTTTCAGTCACCAGAGGCTCCGGCAGTGTGCGGGTGCCGCAGCCAAAAAGGACGTTTGCTTGGTCGAAAACGACTCTACGGTTCACGGACATGTTGACTCAGGAGTTGAAATAGAAATGACGTTATTTCGGGGTGAACCCCTTAAAACACGGCAACGTCGAGGCTGCACGTGAGGACTCCCTCACAACACGCCATCAAAGTAACAGGTCAACCGAAGAGCAGGGGATCTAAAAAAAAAAAAAAAGAACTCCCCGGCAAAACAACGGAAGAAATCAAGCCAAAATGTACGTTTAAAAGAGTTTTACATGATACTTGCACTAATCAGACTACAACAACAGCCCAGCTCTCAAATTCATCTTTTAAAAAAAAATAATTTCTTTGTGTCTAAGAAATAACCCGGTGTGTTTTGCAGCTTTGTTTCGCTTATTTAAATTAGTTTTGAGCCTCGTGGTTATTTTAACAGCAGATAATTTCATTAGGTTTAGCAGATAATTTCATTAGACACACAAGCTTATATCGAAGACACTCGTGCATACTGAGCTCTGGCCAAAACAGCGTAACTTATTGGACTGAGGGAGGTACCCGAACATCCTGACTAAACCCACGCGGACACGGAGAGGACGGGCAAACTTGGCGGCGGGTGTTGGCCTGCGGATCGAAACCGTGGACGGTAAAAACCGTGCCGCCGTGCTGCTCAGTGTTTCCTGGGTCACTCTGCACTAGTGTGTTTACTAAAGTGTTTTGGTCTAGTGCAGATTATAAGAAACCGCTAACAATTCTGTACGCTTTCATCCCTTACTGACGCGATACGATTGGTTTCAGATCCAGTGTGTTTCTGTTAGGTTAATTGAGCGTTCAGTCCTGTAAAGGACGCAGATCAAGAACGCGACCCTAGTTCACTGACTTTATTTCCTCTGTCAACTGGTACAACTTTGAAGCTTGTTGATGAAGACACCCGCTCATAACCATACTGGCTGTTTGTTTTTTTTGTTTTTTTTGTACGGTGCAGGGAGGCACCTGGGCACAGAATGGAATAGCTAGGGTCGTTTTGGGTTTCGTTGGACTCCCTTTTTTACCAGGGAAGGGCCAGTTTGGTGAAACATCAGAATCTGACCTTGCTTAACACAGGGCGCTTTCAATCATAAATGAATCCAGACGAATATTGACCGGAGCATTAAAGTTGTGGTTAGAAAAGAAATCAGGGATGAGAATGAATGGACCAGTCTTTGAAAGGACGGTTTATCATTTCTAGAGGTTCAATGAGAATTCAAGAAGGAAAAACTAGTTCTTGGCAGCTTAGTTCTTGGTGCCTTTTGGAAGATCTCGTTGCACTCACGAATGCGGATTCCAGATCTATTACAGACCGAGGCCCTTGTGCTCACGTCGTGCTTTCTTCATACAGGACTCTGTGTTGTGACGAAAAAGATGAAACAATCCCACAGTTGACGACACTTGCAAAGCGGTGTCAACATTTTGGGGTCTGAGGCATGCGCCGCCTGCCGTGTCGATCCTTTGTGTGTGAGCGTCTTTCCTGTTCTTCACGCCAATAATCTGCAGCAAGGCCACGTTCTTCCATTAAAGTAAGCTTTATCGCGCGCGCCAATGAAACCAATGCGCGATCGTTTTGGTTTGAACATCTTTGCAATTGCGTCCAGCGCTGCAGTTGGGCAATATCAATTCGGGGGAAGAGTTTGGGGAAGTCCACGCTTTCACCAGCTACCGTTGCAAACGCGTCCCGTCAGCACGTGATTTTGCAGAGCCGTTCTGGCTTTCTCGATTTATAAACCACATAGCCGTCGTTATTTAGCGTAAGACATTCTCACAAAACCATGTGGTGTTTTTTTTGTGCAACCATGTGCAAGCTGCTTGTGTGCCAGGCGTGTTGTCAAACCCTGCAGTTACAGTTCAACTTTATAATCCGTATGTATGCTTAAATGTAGGGTCCGGCGTTCAGTCCGCCAGTTTATACAGTTCAAGCCAGTATGAAAAAGCGTTTTGTAATACGTCATGCTTGTTTTTTTTTATTCTTAGGAATTTTTCTTCCATGTTTCTAACTGGTAGTCGACATGTCGAGGCATAAACATTTTTAAAAAAACCCCAATGATTTCAGACTACATTTTGATTGTGAAACAGAAAATATGCTCTATTTTATCATATTAAATTATTGGTATACGTTATTGAATTTTAATTGAAATATTGCCCTTTTAAATGCGTTCTCTCTTGAAATTTGCTTTGCTTCTGGTTAATTACACTGTTGCCATAAACTGATTTATTAGATTCGTTCTTGCATATAACGTCTAAGCCACCCAAGGAGGTCGGGACCCCTTTTCAGTCTTGGTCCTCCCCAGATTCTTCCTTATTAAGTTTAGGGAGTTTTTCCTCGCCGCTGTCGCCCTGGGCTTGTTCGGTTTGGGACAGACCTTGGGTATTAGAAGATCGATCTATTATTGTAAAGATGCTTTGAAAGACATCGAAGCATTGTATAAATCTCTATAATAATAAACCTGACTTTTATATGATCGGAATCAGGATATCTGGGTTGGAAAGGTTATGTAGTTTTTAGGACAGCTGTAGCTCTGCTTTGGCTCATTCAATAGCCCAGGGACCAATAAGAAAAATTTGAAATCAATCCTAGTTAATGGAACACCTTCTTCATAATAGTGTCTGCCAAATGTACATGGTGGAAGTGTGTTCAGTCCTGTTTTTAGCCCCATTTAACCCCTCCCACTCGTACATGGTTACCCAGGCGTCCGTTTTGAACATACAACATAGAGGAAATCCCAGAGCCAGCATACCTACATGCATTTCTTTTCATTTGAATATTCATTCGTTCCTTATCTTGCACTTAATCCATACGGGGTCGCATGCCAGCCAGGCGCGAGGGCAGGAACAGCCCTAGACGGGACGCCAATCTGTTGTAGGGCACACGGTCATGCTCACAGTCACACGCTAAGGACCACTTTTAGAGACAGCAATTGCCTGTGGAAGGAAATCAGAGTAAACCCACACAGACACGGGGAGGACATGCAGACTCCACACAGAAAGGACCCAGGCCGCTCCACCCTGGGATTGAACCTGCACTTGGGGTGAGACAGCGGTGCCGCCCACCGAGCCCCCGGGCTCCCATAATATAAATATACATAAGCTTGAGCTCAACTCATACCCTGTGCATTTTTAGGGGGTGCCCCATAACCTCTCTTGATGGACAACTAAACTTTGCCACGTTTATATAGCGTAGATGTTTTGCTGCGAACATCTCGGGTAAGCGGAGTTCGTCATTCTGTACTCAACACTGCTGTTACTCAGCTAATGCTACCCCAGTGCTAAAGCTAATGAGGAACTAACTGTTGAAACTGCTTAGATGGACCTAAAAACGAGAGAAGGGAGAACAAAACCTGACACATTCAACCATAAATTCCCTATAAGAGGAAGTGAAGGGAAAAAAAGGGGGCCCTGAAAGTAATGCGGCGGTGTAACCTGGCGATTTGGGTAATGCATGCTAACCATTGCAGGCCAGGTGCAGAACCACGAACATGTGGTGGTTGTTAAAAGCCTTGGGAGTAACGCGGTACTAAGGAACGTATTAAAGTAATGTTATGTAATTATGCAGCACGTTTGTTATGCCTTACTTTTGTGGATTCCAAAGTGTGGGGGGGGGGGAGAGACACGGCCCGGGTAGAGGGGCGGGGGGGGGTTATGGTTTTTAGGGGATAGTTCACAGCGATGCAAATGAATGAAGCAAGTTTAAGAAAATGCTCAAAAAAATTCGTTTTTCCAAAACGAATACGAAGAGGATCCAGCCAGAACTCCTGGATAATCTGATCCGATCCGATCCTGTCCATGCCCCATGACTGCCAGTGTGTTTTGGCAATTTTGGGTGACCATACACCCTACTGAACGGTCAATGTCGGGGCACTCCAGTTTGACCTGCTCCTATTCCTCCCCTTGCATCCAGAGTTGCCCGGTGGGCACCGGCTGACCTGTGACTCCGTGTGGATTAACCAGAAGATAATGAATGAACGAATGAATGAACGAAAATATAGTATGTATTTCGTCAATGAAAAGGCAGTGTACGCCACAACCGCTTGAGCTCATGCATGCGCTCGTACCCACATGACATTGTACACGGCACCCTATTGGTTGATGGACGGCCTGTGAAAGTGTGGGCCATGACCGTGCATAGTCTGTTAGACATGTACTCTCTGGCTGCAACAGATTATTATGAAGTAACTTCCCCTTTACAAATAAAAGAAAAGGTATAAAAGAAACAATTAGTCATTTGTATTGGGTTGATTTTTATTTTTTTTTTAATAACTCTGGGTTATTAATCAAAGGTTTACTGCTTATCTTTAATATTCTGATGTCGCCAGCTTGATTAGGATTCCTCTGATGGTTCTCCTTCCAGCCAGCGGGCGTGATTTCTATCCGTACCGCACAGCGCTAGCTGTTAAATAGGAGTCGATGGTGACGTTTTGCCGTGAAGCGTTCTAGTCTTAACTGTGCGACTGGTTGGTTTATTTTTGAACTAGCTTTAAATAGACATGGCTGTTTTACCACTCTGCTCTTCCTCCTTTAGCATTGACAGACCGACACAAGCAGCAAGAACAGTAACAGCACATCAAACGCATCCGTGCGACGCGAGAACTTTTACTGCACCAACTAGGACAGTCGTAGATTCTGTCTGCTCCAACAACTCTGTACGATTCCGATCGGAACTATCAGTGTAGTAAACAGATCATAGAATGATTAAATGATGAATAAACGCTACCGTTTAATGCTGATGCAACACAACTATGCATTTCTTACTTCAAACACTTCTAACATTACGTCTGGACCAATTGTCACATACCAGCGTCTGGACCAGGCACCACTCAAGGTTCCTGTACACTCAGAAAAGACCCTACCTTGATGAAGGACCTCTAAAAGTCCCTATACGCAGTGTATAAGAACTACAGTCGTCCCCAGTTCCTGCGATTCTGACAAAAAGGAATTATTTTTAAGAGCTTATAGCAACTCTGAAAAGTTTTATTCAGCATCGCAGCTCGCCCTCCCATCGCCATGCCACTGTACCTACAATATGGATTGAGACGGCCAGAGATTTAGGTCTTGCCCTTATCCACAATGACTTACAATTCTTACAGTCCAAGCAATTGTGGGTTAAGGACCCAAGAGTGGGAGCCTGGGAGAGGTCGGGTTTGAACCCTAGACCTAGGACCGTAGTCCAGTATCTTAACTGTCGGACTGTAGTAGCCTACGAGTTGGGTTACTGGACTGTGGACCAGATCATGGACCAAATTCAGCCTCCGCCAAGCTACCACTCCCGAGTCCTTGGGTAAAACCCAAATGTACAGGGCACAAATGGGTTCCCTGGGCTGGCTGCCAGTCCCATGGCAGAGAGGGCGACCATATTTGTTGTGTCAGGCTTTTCACAGCGCGGGCTAAATGTTCATGCCATATGCCTTTTGTCACAGAACCCACAATTTTGTCGATTATATACAAATAAGGTTTCTAAGAAAATGCAAATTTGCCATCTGCTATGAAGCCTGTAGCTCACAGTCCAGAAACCATGACCCTGAGTGACCACGAGTCTGGTGATGAGAAAGCAGAGCAAGTGGAGGATTACATGAATTATCTTGTCCACTTAAGATTGAGCATGTTTAAAGTGTAAAAACCTTATTTATAAATAAGCAATAGATAAAACCATACTCGGAAGAAGTTGGGACCAAGTAGAAAACGGAAATTCAAAAATGCAGCGTTCCTTACGTTTACTTTTTTAAATGGATTTGATTTAATTGCATGACCCCAAGATATTTCATGTTGTGTTCTAGTGAACTTCATTTGATTTCAGACCTGCAGCTTATTCTAAAAAAAAGGTAGGACGGGACAATTACAGTCTATTTATGAGGTAAACTAAACAATGACATGACGTGGTACGAAAGCAGTATCCGTGAAAACCAAATGCTTTGAGGAGCAAAGCTGGACAGAGGATCTCCAGTTTATAAACAAATGCGTGACGATCCTCAAAGAAGGACTGGAAGGGATATGCGTGTTTCTTCCTCTAAATGGTTTCATCCAGATAAACGATCTAAGCAATCTGGATGGATTTCAGTTAATAAAAGCGGAAGAGGCGGGGTCTCTAAACCATCATCAAGAACCATCATTCATCAGTAGCTTGTGGGCAAGGGATTACTTTGGCAAACCTGTATCAAGCTCTACAATACAAAGTTACATTGAAATACAACTTAAAACTTTACCGTACCGAAAAGAAGGCTCGTGTTTACCACCTCTCTAGGCTCAGATCAAAATGGGACAGTGGTAAAACGAGTCGACGATATTATTTTTAAAGAAATGAATGCCGTGTGCCCCAGGAGCGGGGTCCGGCATGTCTGGGGCTGTGCCCGTGCGCTGGGCGAAGGCCATTTACGCTTGTTCGATGGCAGCATTAATGCAGAAAAGGATTTTAGTGTAACAAGCTTTGCCCAGTGTTGTGTAACTTTGTAGGATAATTTGTAGTCTTGTACTGGTTCAGTAACATCAGGTTAAATCCGGTGTTTGCCAGAATAGGATGGGTTTTCCTTTGTGTGCGGTTCCTCTCACCCGAACGGTCGTGCTCAAGCGAGTTTTGGACTCGTGTCCAAGTAAACCTGCCTCGTCACAACACCTGTTGGTGGTTATAGGGCTGTACAAACAACACTAAATTGTATTTAACATGTTTGGCTAACTGAGGTTAGGAGACTCGGGTCAGGAAGGGCATCCAGCTTAAAACCTGTCCCGAGTGTTATGTGTGAATCCCCTTACGCTTGCTGTGAAGACCCCTAACGAGAGCAGCTGAAACGTGAACAACAGCTTTAATTAGCTTTTCCTAATAGACCATGGTGAAGCTTGGTTGCTTAGCAGTGATAAACACACACAGAGTTTCTGTTACGCTGTTTATCGTAGCTGTTTAGGCTCAAACACAAAGTCTTCTGCTCAAGCGGCGACAGTTTACATGGCCGAGCTCATCCATCACATTACCTGTATACGAGACTTTATTGCTGCAGGACGAGACGTTGAGAAATGCGAGGACGACTGCATAAGTACGATGACGCATCACACAATGATCTCAGTTTGTGTGTGGAAAATTAACGCGTGCTCTGCATAAGGCTCAAGGCAGTCCGATTCCTCTTTTAATCGCAATCATTTTTGGGGGATGTGCGTCAGCAGCAGCCAGTTGTACGTTTGATATTTTGGTTCAGAACCTGGTCCGTGTTGTGGTGGACCTTGCCCCTAAAGCTCACACTGACGTACCCTGTATGGACAAAAGAATTGGGACACCTACAGAAGCTTTTATGACTTCCCATTTCAAATCCACAGTTGGAACTGGTTCTGCTTTTGCAGCTTCTGGAAAGGATTTTGTCCATCAATCTCCGTTCTTCGTTCTAGTTTATCCCAGAGATGTTTGATGGGGCTTTGTGCAGACTTGAGACTTTCCTGAGTAACATTTGATAAAAGTCTGAACTTGACTTTTAATTGTCTGTTATAGTAATTAATAGCGTTTTTATCTGGCAACCTGTGTGTGTGTGTGTGTGTGTGTGTGTGTGTGTGTGTGTGTGTGTGTGTGTGTGTGTGTGTGTGTGTGTGTG
>JAUZST010007429.1:0-14186 GCA_034779995.1 Parotocinclus haroldoi | reverse complement strand
GTGTGTGTGTGTGTGTGTGTGTGTGTGTGTGTGTGTGTGTGTGTGTGTGTGTGTGTGTGTGTGTGTGTGTGAATATACTTCTCACCATTGCTCATTCTCACGCTGCCCTTCAGTTCTTCGCGCTGATTAGCCCACATTCTGATTACACTGGAACACACTCACCTGATTACTCACAGGGATATTAAAACTCCATTCACTGATTTAGTAACTACAAAGTTTCACCATTCGCTGTGAGCTATTCCCGCTATTTTTCCTCCGGGTTTTGACCAGCGATGGCTCTAAGGGGAACAGTGGTGGCCAGTGACACTGACATTCTCTCACTCTCCCTCATGCTCTAATATAGCCACTGGCCCCCACTTGCTCCCAACCCCCCAGCACCCACTTCAAATGGTCTAGAACCACCTACCACTTTCTATGAAATGACTTCTGTGTACCCAACTTTGAGCTTTGTTCATCTTGCTCTGCTTTGACTTTCTGTGCGTTTGACTGTCATATTGCTTAATGAAATACCTTGAATGTTTCGTCTGCACTAGCCTCCATTGTATGCAACTTCCTGACAGACGGGACCTTATGTTTTATACGTTTGCCTTAGTCAGCTTGAGTTTAGACAGTAGTCATCACCTTGTTATCCAATCCTCTGTTTAGCCAATGCGAGCTGATGCATCAAATTGGCTTTCTTTTGCAAAGCAATAACAGACTGAGGTGTTTCTTAGCCAAGCTGTACCATTTATCTCTTTTGAACCTTAAAATATACATCAGAAATGTCTGTGCAAAACAGATATAGGCAAACAAGGAAATTTAGTTATATGTTTGCTAAATTTAAGCAAATAGCATCTGAGGTGCACTAACAATTGCAAAGGCTTCAGTTAGAATTTAAACAGGAGTCTTTAAGAATGGTGTTTGCCATTAAGAATCGAGAGTAGTCGTGGCTGAAAATTGTTTTTTTCAGCCATGCACTTAGTTTCTGTTTTATTAGGTGCTAAGAATAGAGCAAATAAACAACATACCTGTTTCCCTCCAGGACAAAAGCAATAGAAAATGCAACATAAAAAGGCCAAGAGTAATTAGCGATTAGCCTAATTTAGTCATGAGCAACATTTAATGAAAACACATGCACTAGTGTAAGCAGTGTCATTTTATAAAAAAAATAGTTGAAAACAATACTATAATCTCCTAAGACATAACACAAACATCAGGTATGAGGTTACCATTCAGTGTTTTATGTAGCTGGTTTATTAGCTGTGGCTTGCTCAGATTCAGGACCTCATTATGTACCACAGTTGCAGTTATTACATTACAAGAGAGATTTCACTACATTTCACTAGGCTTTGCTAGAGGGGGCACAGTATACTATATTTCATATGCAAAACAGCCAATCAGAATAGAGGTCATCCATATTAATAAGAAAATACCTAGAAAAAACAGACTGTTCCATGCTAACGAGGAGAGGAAGGCATGGAAAGTGATCATGTAATATGGATTAATTCTGTTTTCAGTAGATTAAAATACACAAATATTTTAAACAGGCCTTGTGGAATAGAAATCAATGACACTGGAAAATGCATATGGTATATTTGGGTGGCCTCTTGAGTCACACAGACGTCTTAAATGCCATCCAAGAGAAGATGAGATCCATGCATCTACAATGGCAAACTTTTCCTTAAGGTAAAAAGAAAATCAATTTCAATTTTATTTTCCACAATATGTGATACATGAGGGTCATAGGGAGGTAAACAAAGCCTTACAAAAACCAAATATTTCACATTTTTTATAGAACATGATAACCATGTTAAAGCATATATTTGTTTTTGTCTACAAATATAAGGAGCTCCTTTGCCTCTCAAGGAATTGACACACAACAACCTAACAACAATCTAACCAATAATAAATGAATAATAGGATTTAGAAAACATTTAGTTCACTGTGACATCCCTGCTAAACTAAACCCATATACACAATGAGCCTAAATGGCTGCAACAATCTTGAGGTAGGTGGCACGAGTCAAATTGACATCCACATTAATTCTCTGTCCCTGGGTTTCTCAGCAGAACATTGCCCAGACCATCATTCTTCCTTCACCAGCCTGTCTTTTTCCCACAGTGCATTATGGTGCCATCACCCCCCAGGTAACTGCCACATATACCTGGCTATCCATGTGATGTTAAAGAAAATGGGACTCATCAGACCTGCAGACCTTCTGCTCCTTTAATGGTTAGCACTTTAATCAGTCAGTCTGTGTTTCAACCCATTTCTGTGGCCTCAGTAACCCTTCTGTTAGCTGTGACTAGACAAGATAGCCTTTTACCAAGGCATCACTGATCTTTCGATGTCCAACACCTTGCCACTGGTCCATAGTTTATCCCTCCTAGGACCACTGTCAGCATGTACTCAACACTTCTTACAGGTAGAACTCCAGAAACCTTGCCTGTACGGAGACACTCCAATCCAGTATTCTGCACATAACTATGTGATTCTTGTCATTTTATCCTGTTTGCAACATAGTGACTACAAAAAAAACCAGACTGCCCACATGCTGCCTAAGATATAACAGACCCTCGTCATACACAGCTGTCTTGAGGTAACTCATGAGTGGTCATAATGATTTGACCCTTCAGAGCTCTTAGTCCATTGAAACAGTTTCCTACCATGAGTATGCTGCTGCTCATCCACACATGAAATACAAATTGTCCAGGGAAATCCGAACTGTCAGTAAGCTTTTTATTGAATGATGCATGTCATGACAAGTTTACTCGCAGTAGGACAAGGTCCTCTTCCTAAAAAGGTTATGCAGCTCACCACACCACTGATTCCTGACACAAGCAAGGTATGACAGGGTAGGCTTTGCCTCAATTCCAACACCATGCACTCTGTACACACTGCACTCGGGATCCAATCGTTGTCAAGATGTTGTATAGCAAATCAGCTTGACTGACACAATTTGTGCATGTATTCTCAAACCACATGTGTGAAAACAGCAAGAGTTTGGCATTGTGGTACATCAGGGTTACCAATTATATCCACAATGAAAGGGGGGGGGGGTGTATTCTGAGGAACAGAAGACTGTTAAATTGTAGCTACTTGTTTTTACCGTTTTTTATATACAGAAAGGATCTTAAGTTTTATGAACTTTATTTTCTGTTTTATTTGTAGTAATGGTACTGTGGTTAGGGGCTGCACTTCAGATATCTCCCAGTCCATATTTGAACTTGCACAATGTTTGCTTTTTTATCTCCTGGCACTGAAGTTTCCACTTACATTGCAAACAACCCTCTCAACAATTAGGGGATATTACAAAATAAAATACGCCCCTAATTTGTATGAGCAGTCTACATACATATGGTCAGTTGGTGACTCTTGTGAGTGTGAGACTGTGCATGCAAGCACGTTCTTTATGACGGATTGTGTACTGTGATTCCGGTTCGGCTGTGATTGTCTGCGAACATGACTTGGATTAAGAAGGTATGGAAATGGATGAAAGAATGAATGAAAACTGGTGTCTAAACTATTGTCGCTTAAAGTTATCACCTTAAATTGCAACATGTAAAATGGTCTTCCCAAAAATGTGATAAATAAAACATAAATAAATACAATCCCTTATATAATAATAATAATAATAATAATAATAATAATAATAATAATAATAATAGTAATAATAATAATAATAATAATAATAATAATAGTAATAATAATAATAATAGTAATAATAATAATACACAATAATAAAATGTTAAAACATTTAATTAAAATAAACATGTTTTTAGTTAGCAGCGCGAATGGTGTTTGGAAAGCAATAGTACTACTACTACTACTGCTACTAAATAATAATAATAATAATAGTATGCTGCATTGTCATGCTAAACTTCTACAAACATGTTCTGATAAAAGACTTCTTTTGGTACCAGTTCCACTCCACATTTGGTTCCATTAACCAAACAGCCAAAAAACGAGATACAAATCATCTGAGTAGTTCAAAGATGACTTGATGGATTTAGTACTGTAATGATGAGTATTCAAATCTGTATTATTACCATGCTGTCCTTCAAAATAAACTATAAACATGCCACCGTTACTATCATCTCCCTTTTTTGGGAAAACCACAAGTGCACCAGTTGTGGCTCAGTCCTGTGCCAGCGTGACAGGTGCCTAGAACACCCCATGGTGACCACAGCAGATCAGTGCTAAAGTGATGACGGGAGGACTAGAAAGTCAAACGAGGGATAAAGCAGGGGAGCATTGCTTTCTCTGTAATCTGGCTGATGAAGATCTGACACTCTGGAGAACTGAAATAGGTCGCACTCGTTAATAACCCACGGCGCGGATGCTAGTGCAGTTCAGCGCAGCACCGTTCGGCAGAGTGCGCTCCTCCTCTGCCTGGCTCCATCTCTTTTATTCTGACTGGTGGACACAAACAATCCCTCTCTTTTGCTCGCGTGCTCTCATCGGTCCAAAAACTGCAGGGACATCCAATCGCTTTCTCGTACACCCCAAACCCACCCCCGCCCCACATCACCAACCCCTTTGCCTTTTTATCTGCCTTTTCTTTTTTTGCCTCTTTCAGCAGTGGCACGCGCCTTACTTCCCTCTTGTGAGCGATGAGCGTACAAGTCAGGCTGCGAGCAGGGTGAAGACTGAGTAGATGAGATCAAAAGGGACTCGGAAAGGAGGAAAGGTGAAGAGAAAGGGGTTGGGGGTTTAATGAAAAAGGAGAGTTTGCGAAGTACTTGGATTTTACCCGTGCCAAGTCTGGTCATCTGAGATCTTTGGCAGAGGAGACATTTAAGGTAAGTCATTCTTCTTGATCTCAACAGCTACTTCTGTTTCTGTGCCTGTGTGTTTGTGCGTGTGTGCGATGGGGGGCATTCAGTAATGAATTCGCTCTACAGCTACGGAGGGCAGAAGAGCAGCAAAACACATAAAAGCTTAAAACTCTTGCCTTGTTAGGAACTGATAACTGCTGAGATCCTGCTCAAGCCCTCGGCACCAAGCAGGGGAATACGGACTTTTCACCATCATGTCTAAGGCAGACCACAGAGTTTTGTCTGCGCGTCCTTGAAAACAGCCGTTTTCTTTTTTGAAAGCAAAAGTCTAAATGTGTGGGTGTCAATGTGCTGTATTGAATCTAGATCATACAGAAACGGCGCGATTTCTGATCTCATTACGCTGATTTTTGACATTACAGATTTGATCAAAGTAAGATCTGTGTTGCACAGACGGAGTGACTGGAGTCATGGTTAATACAACTCATAATGCATCTGTCTGTGACATTTGACTGGATTTCAAAGTCCACGTTGAACATTTCCATATACAAGCGCGCCTGAGCTTTGATAGCTTCAGAGTATTAATGCAGAGGTTCAAAAACTGGTACTGGGATAGTTTTGGCAGCGTCACGGGGCATTAGAAGTGTTTCTGAAAAAAAAGGGTTACCCACAGTACCAGCTACCATAAGTGGATGATTCAGGGATGGATGTGTACAGATGGTAATACTGTAAGTCTCTGAGATGAATTAAGCCTCAAGATTCAATATGAACTATCAGTATAACAAAATATGTGCTGTTTTGTTTGAGGGTGTAATTCCTGCATTTCGTGTGCAGTACTACTTTACTAAACCTATCCACTCTATTAAGTTAAAATGGTTGGACAGATAATTGTATTAAAAAAATGCAAAGGGGTTTCTTCAAATGCATTTGGTTATTCATGCCATCATCGTAGGAAATATCTGCTACAGGACCAAATTAGAACTGTAATTTTTCAAACACACTCAGTGGGTTCATTTAGAGAGAACAATTAACCTAACATATGTCTTTGGAATGTGGGAGGTAAACGGAGTACCAGAGAAGACCGACTCCAACGGGGAATGTGTGAGTCAACAGCCCTAACCACTTTCACTAATTTACTAATGATGCTGTAATGTATTTGTTGTTCTAGCAGTTGCACAAGGTGCCCAAACTTTGCGCACAGACCTTTATGTTTCATTATATTCCTTCTTATATTAGTTATGCATTTACATTTGCAGGATTGTGTAATATTACAGTTTGTTCCCTACACATTTTTCCCATTTATAAATAAGGAAAATAAACTGGTCAGGAGTCCCCAAATATGACAGTATTTACAATTTAATCAGAGATTATTAGATCTGAAAAGTGGTTTCTTACTTAAACAACACAACAACGGTCTTCTTCAGGAAATCTAAAAGTGACATACATTTTTGGTCTTTTGTCCCACTAAGGCTACATTTGTGGCAGAATATAATCTAAAAACAAAATAAAACTAAACAAAACAGTTTGTATACGCAGTAATCCATCATTATTACAATGTCAATAAATCTATCATTTGTCCAGTAGCCATGACTCCACATTTATCACAATGTCTTAAAGTTAAAGGACATTGGGCTATGGATGATTCATTATATATTTTCGAAAATGAAGTGTCATTGATTGGGCTTGGGCACTACACACAAACATTCATGAGAAGGAGACACTAAAACTGTGCTTTTATACTGTCAAAGACTTCTTATGCCTTGCTATCGAGTTGCTCCATCGAGTTGCTCCAAAATGTAAGTATATTTTTCTGCCTTAATGCTGCCATCAAAGACATGTAAATTACCCTGGCTTTTGTACTTGTTACTGATAATAGTCTGAATGGCCATTTTCTTCTTTGGTCCAGAGCTGATAGAGTACATGTATTAAAAAATATATATCTGGAGTACTGCTTTGTCTATTCACAATACTCTCTTCCACTGTGTGATGGACCATCCTAGATGCCTCAGAGCCCAGAGAAGTTGACCCTGCTTCTGGAAATCTTGAAAGTGGCACTTGTGAAACATATTTTAGTGCTTGAGTTTGCCAAAGTAATACCCTTGGCCAACTTTTATTGATGATGGTCTTCAGTTTGGGTTTGCATTCTTGCCCTTGACGCACTGAAATGATACACCCTTTACATGTGAAATCCTTTCTTCCTTTCTGTACTATCCCAACATTTTCTGGTTTTAGTCTACTTGCTTTGGCAATATTGTGAAACGCCACATTATTAATTTCCTTCTGAACTAATGAAAAGTGAGAGATTAAACAATTTAAGGGCGTGTGAAGGACTTTGCTGGTTCAGACACATGGACTCGTGTTTACATAAAAAATTACTACATTCTTACAAAGACTAAGCACTTTGTGTCACTCACGAGGGATCAAACCACATAAATGTTTTCGTGTTTGCAAAGAGATTAACCAACATCCGCACACACACTGTGGGATATGTGAATTTGAGATCACTTTGCCTTGTTCTATTTCGCATGTGCTCACTAGTCAGGCAGACGCTGCCACTCAAAGCTAGATAAACTATGCAATAGATGTACAGATACTGACAGAATTCACAAAATGATGCCTCTCAAATCTGTTAGAGTGGGTAAAAACATTCCCTGATTTCAGGGCAGGAATATCACATTACATATAATATCCCTGCTGTGCAGGTGCATTTTGACAGCTTGTTTTACATCTAAAAAGCGTGTCTGCAGATCGGTCACGCTGAAAGTAGTATGGCAAAATAGACACTATTACAAAATAGAGATATATTGAAGATTCACAAAGAATAACATCCCATTTGACCATAGTCATATCACTTGAAGGTTAGAAGCAGCAGCTCAAAAAGCTATGCACCCCCTCTCAGTGTCTTTTAACTTTTGAAAATATGTTTTAGTGTGTCATAAAGGCATGTTTTGTAGTCAACAAGAGGTACTCTGTCCAAAATAAGCCTCTGAGAGCCCATAGGACAGCACTTTTGCGTCTGCTTGTGTGTCCAGTCAGACCACCCCTAATATAATCTAGGTGCATATGTTTTTTGTCAAAGATTGTTCACATACAAAGACCAAGATGTGTGCTAATGTGTGTTGGTTAGAAATACAGAACATACCCTGCCTACAGTGACATCCTAATGGATGTGCAATTTCTCCCTTTTAGTAAATGTCCACAGTAAGGTGAGTGCGTGGCAATAAATTGCCATTACATATAAAAATGTGAGGTTTGACTTTTCCTTTAGATTGAGTCATCAGTGTCACTGCCCGTGTTTCTCTTCAATATCAATTTAGTGTGAGTCTTGTTTCATATTAATCTAATGTGGAAGTGATTGCTGGTGGCAGGCACCTTCAGCCAAAGTGACTTACCAAGCTGAGCTTTTAAGCCAAGCTTTTTTTTGGCCCTGACTATTGTGTTAATATAACCTTGTGTGTGTTGTGAATACAGCCTTTGAAGCAGATGTGGCACTAAATAAACTAATAAACAAACAAATAATCAATATATACTTAAATAACATCGTGAAAAGTCTTACAAGTTGCAAGCCAGGCAACTGAATGTTTCTGATGGCCTCAACTGTGGCAGAACAGGGCCTTGAACCCACAACCTTTACATCAATAGTCCAGTATCTTAACCACAGTTTAACAAGTTACAATAGGTACTTTAAGTAACCTCTGTCACTTATCCTTGGATAAAACTAGACCAATGAATCAACAATAACATCAAATAAAACATTAAAGGTCTTTCTGTACTGTTTTGCACAAAACGTGAGTTAGCCGTGTGCTGTGTTATTATGAGTTACAAATATTAGATATTACCTACCTACAGCAATGAAAGTACAATTTAGATTTTAGTGGTGTCTGCAGACTTTAGATGTGGGTGGAAGCAGTGGTGGACTTAAAGACAATAAGCCTTTATGTCAGATCTCCTAGACTTTAATAATAAGCAGAGCATTGACTTAAAAATTTCATAAGACCAAATCAGACACGAGGTGATTCATTTACCATATCCCGGCCATTATCACTAAATTATATATTAAAAGGGAAATTAAATTTGATTTCTTTACAGTCTTACCCTATCCAATTATATGTATTCACTCAGTAGTTATTATAAACCATGCAAATTTAAATATATTATTTCATACTATTATCATGCATATTATTTTAATGTTTTTTCCCCTTAGTTTCACTAATCACATCGGTGCTCTTTTTTCACTACACATATCAGCACTATAGTCATAATAGTGCTATATTTTCACTAATAAGGTCAATGTCTGACTCATGGTCTCAGGTGAATAGCAACACGAGTTCCTTCTTTTATCTCCTTGGTGAAGCTAAAGCAGTACTAGTGTACAAGCCCACCAAGCGACTGCTGAACCCAACATTAATGAGCAGACCTCCTGGACCATTAATGCCCATACAAATTAACCAGGTAAAAAGCAAAAAAAAAAGGGAATGACCCAGAGGGGCATTAGAAAAAGATAACATCTTGGACCCCTGTTTCTTTTAACTGTCATATGTTGTTTTCCCCCCTCTCACTCAGGAAGTTAGCACTAGTGTTTCCTGACTGCCTCATCAGAACTTATTTGGGAAATTTGTGGTGGAGGAAATTTGGACTGGATATGCACAGCTGCATTTGTGATTAGTTAGCTCAGTATTTAAGTACTTTTACTATAAGAATAACCCTATGATTATTATATGAAGTTTCCAATTACAGTGAATTTCTTAAAGAACCAGTAAGCATTGTAGAGCTCTTAAGAGCAACTTGTTAAGAGACAAGTATATTCTTGTCTAACTGGGGTATACTTATGAGGCAGCACTAAGGCCAAATTCTCAGTTATCAATATAGGGAAGTTTAAAGAATGCACAAACATGACAGAAATTAGTTTTTAGCTTTGTGAATGACAAAATGGCTTGTTATGGTACATGGCATCATGCATTTTCAAGAGATTTGCCCAGATATCTTGACTAAGTGCACAACTACCCTTCCCAAGGGCTAGGGCCATATTGTGAGTGCTTCTACGCAACCTGCAATCTTTGAACCACTTTTTTCAGCAGTACTTCAGTGGACTAACTGTAGCTGTCAACCAGCTTTGCCTGTATGTTGATCAACATGTGGAGCAACTGACAAGCTGGCAGATGAAATTATATTTGTCTAATCTTCCTTCTATTTTATGCCTCAATTGCAACTATTTACTGCCTAATTAAGAGAGAATAATAAATTACCCTTGAGCATGGTTCTCCTTGATGGTGCGATAATGCAGTGTTAATTTTCAACCCCCCTACTCTGACACACACATACTCGTCTTTTGGTTTAAAACTCCACTGTAACCATAACCATTCACATTTTTCTCACTAAAATGCAGTCCATGGTTTAAGTGACAAATAGCTTGAGTTTTTGTTCTTAATATTTATCAATCCGCTAATATATAGTATTAATAACAACAATAATTTTTCACTCGCAGACATGAAATCCTGAGTGTTTTTCAAAACAATTTCAGCTGCTACCATTTTAAGCATTAATGCTGAAATTGTACCCATTATAGCATTTGACAACTTCTTTCAGGAACATTTTCTTTCAGAGTTTCTTTATTATGGCAACGGTATTAAAAATCAGCTTTGCTGTAAAACGAGTAGAAAAACGGGGTAATAATATTAATCAGAGTAGGGTATGATGTTCCATCGGGCATGTTCCTTTAAACAGCAGGCAGAAAGCACAAGTTCATTTTTTTTTTCCTGAGAGTAATTCCTTAAGGAAATTAAATGTATGAAAACATGGCCTACAGCTGTATGCATTTCAACAATCCCAATAACAAACTCTACCTACTGATCCTATTGATCAAAGCCTGAGAAAGAGGTGGGTCAACTAGATTGACAGTCTGGCTTAGTTTACTATGAAAAGCATAAATCCTTTGTGTCATTCCCTAACAGCATAATGGAAATAAAATGGAGCGGATGTGAAGTGTGAAGAGAATCCAGGATGAAAATAACATTAAAGTAATTAATATCAATTCTGTATGTATTATACTGTAGCATCAGCAAAAAAAAGAAGACAAACCAAAAAAAAAAAAAAAAAAAAACTGCTTGGCTCATAATTTAGCTTTATTTTAATAACTGCCCAAAAGCACTGAAGTCAGCTCTTACAAGAGCTAGAAATGGTGCTAATGTTACCACGTTGCACATTGAGTTGTCTCAAATAAGAAAATAACAAATTAAAGTCATAGAATGTGATAGCTATGCAAATAGCAAATTATCATACTCTGTATAATTGCTAAATAACACAATACCAGATGGCTTACTGGACCTACAGTGCATGATGGAATCTCCAATTCCATATTATTGGGATGTGGACCATGCCACAGCATATACTGGTGCAGTATGTATCACACCGTATATATTGAAATAGGATGTAACACTCTGCTTACAAAAATGAGGGTATATTTATGAATGAATAAATGATTACGTCGAGGATTCCACAAGAACTGCTGGATAATCAATCACGATAACTGTTAGAGTTTTAGAGACACTTTATAGAGTTTGCATAATTGTCGTTTGCGTAACTGAACAACTTTTTTGACTGTTCATTTGCTTTCTTATCATTTTGGGGTTTTTTTTAATCGCTTCATATTCATTTTGAAATAGCCCCTAGTTTTTGTGAGCAGTATACATTGTATACTATACTGGTGCAGGGTGTAGCATGCAATCTACATTGGTGCAGTGTAGTGCACAGGATAAATTGGTGCAGTATCTAGTACATAGTATACACTGATGCATTATAAGGTGTACAGTATAAAGTGACACAGTATATAGCATACAGTCTAATCTGGCACAGGATGTAGTATACTGGTGTAGTATGTAATGTGCAGTATAAATGAATGCAAAAGTCTTTGGCCAGCATTAGGCTAGCAATGGTATAACCTTGTTTATAATATAACAAAATAATACATAGAAGTAGGCAGAATTGGAAGGGTAGCAACCAAGAAACCACTTGTAAAATATGTTATCTCTGCAGTTTTTACTATGCAATGATTGCCAGACAGGCTTCTTTGATTTTTCATGCACAACGGTAAACATTTAAATATATACAGTTATTGGCACTTCTGTCAACACCTTAGTGCAAGAGAACAATGGACAATGGACAGATTGTTTCAAGCTGATAGGAAGACTACAGTCAATCAAATACCACTCTGTGCAAACACTGAGGCAGATGGGCTACAACAAAAGAGACCACAGAGATCAACTTCTATCAACTAAGAACACAAACCAAGACTAGAAGGCTAAAGACTGAGTGATAATTCTAGTGTCTGTTGATGCACATGGATAGTAGGGTCAGAAATTGGTTTAGGCTGGTGCACTTTTGGTCCATAAATACTAATTAATCATCACTGTAATGCTCTCATGTGAGAGTCATGTGATGCAGTCAGATGAACATGGACAAGAATCTCAAGGGAACAGTTCCAACATTTTGTTAAATTCAAGCCATGAAAAACTGAGTTTTTTTTGAAAGTGTAAGGGTCTTACTAATAAAGGTCTTAGTGAGCGTATACTGGAGTAAGATGTAGTAGGGATGTTAAGTTCTCATTTTGCTATAACTTTTTTTTTGATAACTTAATGTATTAATGGCTTAGGCTGGTGGTGTACCTTCTTGGCATACATTGAGCCCCTTAACACCCAATGGATAATTTAACTGCCTTAGCCTATCCGAGTACTGATGATAACCATGTCTCCCTGCATTATGACCACAGTGTACAATCTTCTGATGACTACTTCCAGCAGATTAACGTATCTCAAACAGGTTTCTTAACTGTGGCAATGATGTCACTGTACTGAAATGGCCTCCACATACGACATATTTTAAACCTTTGGGATGTGGTGGAATGGGAGATTCATCATGGAAATGCAGCTGACAAATGTGCAGCAACTGCGTGATGCCAGTGTGTCAATACTCAAAATCTCTGAGGAAGGTTTCTAGGACCTTGAATCTATGCCACAAAGAATTTTGAAAGCAAGACACGATCCAACCAGTATTAGCGAGGTGTACCTAAGGAATTGACCAGGGAGAGTGCGTGTGTTGATGTGTGTGCGTGTGCATACACACATACCCCACTACACAGACACCCTATGCACTCAGAAAACCCATTAGGCTATACCTATAAGTATAAGGAAGCTCAATACAATTTACTACAGCAAGCAAAATACAACCCTTTAATACTTTAAATAAAAACCTCTTGCATGTCCACATCTCCAAATCAATTCAGTTAAATAAAATTTAAATTGAAACAGGTGAATATGAGAAAGCAATACATTTAAAATTAGGCTGTAAAAAATGTGTGTGCCATTACACAGAAGGCAACTAGAGCAGTTGGTTTATTGGGAGCTGAGCATGTTACCGGGAATAAAGCTGATTATCTAAATGAAAGCTTAGAGTGGCTGTTTGTAAGGTATTGCATTGCTATGCAAATACGTTTGTATTTTTGGTTTGATTTAGATCCTAATTTGGAAGGGATCTGGATTGTTCAGTGAATATTGAATTTTTTTCCATGGCATGTATAGCCACTGTAAAATGTCTGCATGAAAAGCATATAATGAAATGTGTGAAAATATAAGAAAAAGTAATGTTGCAACAACTAGTGAGTAAGATCATGTGTGGACTGGATGCAAAAACATTAGACACTGCTTTGTGTTGACCTTCCAGTTTTCCTACACCAGTGCACTATATGTGAGGAAGCTTTTAGCTACCATTTAGATATACAAATAAAAAGCAGATTTATTGGTCCAAACATAAATTGCACATATTTCTTTATGCCTCAGCAGCACTTAAAGTGGTGTAACAATATAAGTTTTAATTGTGTGAAGCTGCCCATTGTTACCTGGATGTAACTCTGGTGGGTTTCTTCTCGTATCACATGCAGGCACGATTGATTGTGGCTGCGCGGGAAGCAGCTGGTTTGAGTTCAGCTCCAGCATTGAAGCAGTGTCCCCTGCCTGATCTATGATGGACTGGTGTCCCATCCAGGGCATGTTTATTCCCACAGCTGGTGCTTTATGGTGATAAGTGCTGAAGCCTACCCCTTCCCTCTGAACATCCCCACCCAATTGTTAAAATTTGAAAATATGCTGATATTTCTCATCATGTGCTAATTTGTCGAAGAAATAGGGCTGAAATGCACTGAATGCATCCATGCAACCACGATCATTGCTTCTGCCTCCAACAGCTGAACTACCCCATTTTTGCGATGGCCTCCAATGGCCTATAGGGAGATAAACTCATGTCTTACTTTCTTCCTAAGACAAGGCCAAGGGTGTCTGTGCAGCTTCAACAGGCACCTGTTTGTCTGTGGAAATATATATATATATATATCTATATATATATATATATATATCTCTATATATATATAGACACAAACAC
>JAUZST010007428.1:0-14187 GCA_034779995.1 Parotocinclus haroldoi | reverse complement strand
CCCAGGGCGACAGTGGAAAGGAAAAACTCCCCAAAATGGTAGGAAGAAACCTTGGGAGGAACCAAGACTCAACAGGGAACCCGCCCTCCATGGGTGGCCTAGATGTTAATGAAATAAATACTAAATGTATGTTAAATTCTAGCAAAATTAGGTTAATAAATCAATAACAAATTAATAATACAATTTTAGTATTAGTAAGTAAAATAAATTAGAAGAAATAGAAGAAATTAAAATTAGAATAGAATAAATAAACTAAATTATAAAACAAAATAGATTATAAAGTAAGTCCGTAGTGGGAGGTCCTTGGAGGAATTAATAAATAAAAAAGGTAAGAACCCAGAATAAGCAAACATACTAAAATATAAGCTGACCAAAGTAAAGGATTAATAAATAAATGTAAAAAATAAAGACTTTTATTTATATTACTTAAATGTATGTATAATCAAAATATCAGTTTCCATTTTCAGGAAAAAAGTGAGCACAATCAAAAATTAAGATGCATAATCAGAAAACAGTATGCACACACAAATATAGTATGCATTCTAAATAGTTAAAATGCTTAACAAATAAGTGTGCAAAAAAAGGTTTTTAAAAAGTTGACACCCGCACCAAAAATGGGGGAGCAAAATGACCAATAAACAACATGTTCATAATTTAAAAAATAGTTCATTTTAAATGAAGTTATTTAAATATCATTTAAAAATAGGTACGCATACTTTAAAAAGTAGAACGGATTTCAGTGCCTCCTCACCATCTCCAGAGCCACCTCCTCTGCGCTGTCGTTCTCTAGGTCGTAGCTGAACTCGATGGCTTCGTTGTCCTTGTGTTTGCCCTTCAGCTTTTTGGGCTCATCCACCCAAATGCGTAACGCCAGGCAATCCTGGAAGCCCGTGTCATCCTCGGCTAGCTCCACCCGCACACCCGTGTCCTCGCCGAAGAAGGCGTGATTCAGCAGATCCTTAACGGACAGTCTGGACAAAATGAACAAAGATTTGCTTGCTTGAATTGCTTAACATTTCTGTCTAGTCTAGTCAAGACCCATTTTCAAGTCTCTATTTCTCCAGCCTGGTTTGGCACTACATTGACACAACTGGCCATATCAGAAGGAGAGGAGGTCATTTGGGCATCACCTCCATGTCACTGCAACTGTAGTCTAAGAGACCAGGCAGACACAGTCTTGCTATAGAAATTTGTCATTTGGCAAAGCCACTGTTGCGCAGACGTTGACAAGTCAGGGGGACATGGACATTCCGAATTTGGAGAAAAGACAATAAAATTACTCTGGTGAGTCATGAGAATAAAAAAAATCAGAGTTTACCTTTCGCCTCTGTTCTGCCGAATGCAGCCCTCAATGATCTCCTTAATCTCCGGATCATTCACTTTGTCAAAACTAGCAGGTTTTATCCCCTGCAAAAAGACAGAAGAACATCACTAATTTCAGGTGAGCGTAGGTGCTTTGCCACTTATCTGCATGGTTTCCTTATTTGTTTTTAATTAACTTTTAATTGCACAACAGTACTACAATATTACTTTTAATAAGCAAGTACATTCAAAACAAATGCCTGGATACCTGGATAGACATTATTACGGGTTGAATATGTCATACCTAATAGGCCTGATATTACTGTCACAAATTAATATATTAATTACTTGTAACAACTTATATATTATCATATTAATATATAATTTATGTACTGTTCACCAGTGATCTTTCCCGAGCTGTACACAGTTTTTTTTAAGATCAGATATTTCTGTTAAAGTTGTCATTATCATTATGCTGAAATAAAAAATGTAAAAAGTGAATTAAAAAACAAGGCTGACTTGAACTTTTATTGGAACTTTGACTTTTACTAGCACTAGTAGATGAGCCAGGGCTAACAGTCTTACACTGGTGACTTTGCGGTAGATCTGGGCAGCATTCTGACACTCCGAATAAGGGTACTCGGACGTAGCCATCTCGAGCATGCACATTCCAAAGGCATAGACATCCACAGACTCGTCATAGTGCTCCTCGTACATTTCTGGAGCCATAAACTCTGGGGTACCTGGGAGAAGACGCAGATGCATAGCAACGGGATCTCGTATGAATTTTATTAGGTGCTCTGTTTAAATTAGTTTGTTGAATTGGATTAATTCCATCATCTTAAAGACTGATTCAGTTATCTCTGTAGACAGTTTTAGTTATTCATGGTACTGTACAAAAGTCTTAGGCCACCATTAGACTTGTTGTTTTAATCAGTGGTATAATGACCATATATAACATGTTGGCGAGGACCTGGACCTAAATATTTCACACTTGGATTTACTCCAGAATGCTCTTTTTTTTATCACCGATCTTCATTGCAATCTTTGTGAGCCTTACAATATCTCTAGCTTTTCCACCCTTTTCCCCTTCAGAAACAAGTGGCTGCTAACCTTCCAGACATTCTTGGTCAAGCTTCTAACATGGACTATAGAAATGTCAACTTGGCATCTTAATGAAGCTGCCAGATGCTGCTGTTGCTCAAGTGTACAGGCTACTTACCACTGTGGCCTACAGACGCTGAAGTTTTAATGCAGCTTTTATTTTCTGGTTGTATGCTAATAAAGAGGCTGAGAAATAATTATATAATAATAATAATAAGTTCCATTTGTATAGCACCTTTCACAAGCTCAAGGTTGCTTTACAACTGTCAATCTATAGATATAGGCCTAAGACACTCTTACCCAGACTGATACAATCTTACATTGGGCAAGCCAAGCAATTGCGGGTTAATGATCCTTCTCAACGGTCTACCCGGGGAAACTTGGTAGTCAATAGTCCAGTATCTTTTAGGTGTTTTCACTATCATATTAACATGACTTACAAAGCTGTCATTCTATGTCCAACTATATATAGTTTGGGAACCACCCTTAACATTTCTCTCCAAACTCAATATGTATTGACTTCTCTGTGAGCATGTGAGCTATAATCAATAATGTGGAGATTAGGTCAGCTCTATATAATGAGAAACCGCAGTAGCTTTGCATACAATTACTAATGATGAACTGTCAATCTGGCAATACTGACATTAAACGGTTGATTTTCCAACTTCGGTGACTCGTGTTTTTAGCTAGGAATGTTAAAGAAGTACAACGACATCGTTGACATCACCACCATTGTAAACGTGAACACACCAATCACACTCTTGGCGAAGGAAGTCCTCATGAGAGTTGCCAGGCCAAGGTCTCCGATCTTTACTGACCCCGTAGGGCCTGTTATGAAGATGTTGTCACACTTGAGGTCACGGTGCACAATGGGCGGCGTACGTGTGTGCAGGAAATGAAGGCCTTTTAGGATTTGCCTGCACCAGCTGCGCAATACCTTGGGCTTCATCACCTTGAAGCGCTTCAGGTATCTGTAGAGCACACAGCAAGGGGTAAGAAAGACAACAGTTTACAAAGCATTGCATACGTAGAGTAGATCACTGGCAAAAAGTGCTTTAATTAACTAGTTATCAAAAACAATGTCAATAGAACAAGTTTTCGATCAAGGATAAACGGACGGCATATATCTGGGCATAACAGTGCCAGGAAACCTAATAGCTGAGCTAAATAGCACTGGGAAGTCAAACATCTGGACTTAACAGAGCTGAGAACCTAAACGTCTGGGCTTAACAGAGCTGAGAACCTAAACGTCTGGGCTTAACAGAGCTGAGAAATCAAACATCTGGGCTTAACAGAGCTGAGAAACTAAACATCTGGACTTAACAGAGCTGAGAAACTAAACATCTGGACTTAACAGAGCTGAGAAACTAAACATCTGGACTTAGAGCTGAGAAACTAAACATCTGGACTTAGAGCTGAGAAATCAAACATCTGGGCTTAACAGAGCTGAGAAATCAAACATCTGGGCTTAATAGAGCTGAGAAATCAAACATGTGGGCTTAACAGAGCTGAGAAACTAAACATCTGGACTTAACAGAGTTGAGAAATCAAACATCTGGGCTTAACAGAGCTGAGAAACTAAACATCTGGACTTAACAGAGCTGAGAAATCAAACATCTGGACCTAACAGAGCTGAGAAACTAAACATCTGGACCTAACAGAGCTGAGAAACTAAACATCTGGACTTAACAGAGCTGAGAAATCAAACATCTGGGCTTAACAGAGCTGAGAAATCAAACATGTGGCCTTAGAAGAGTGTCAGTCAATCACACACCTGAACCTAAACGTGCCAGGAAGTTTTTATCTCCTTGAATAAATTTGCTTGATTGAAAGGTTTCATTTGGGGATTTAATTTGTATATTCCATGTATCTTTAAGACACAATTCATAGTATTGTTGTGTTTGGATGCCTATAATTCTAAGAAGTTTGTCAACAAGGCATCTCAAAAACATCTCTCAACAATTATGTGTTCCTAATGATTATTAAAGGACAGACTGCATCCTGTAGATGTTATCATGCAAATTGCTCAGTTGTAGCCTTCATTCTGTTGGTGAATGACATTAAGCTCATCACCATAGAAACTAAACTGAAAGAAATGGTCCTTCACTCTATCACTAAGGTCTCAGAACTATAAATAACCTGAGTCTCAGGTTCAGCAAACATAAAATAAGTGGTATCTATAACATAGAAAAAAAGGAAAATTAATGAGCACTGACGTTTTCAATGTTCCTGAAGTCATTAGCTCTGTAACCAATACGATGCACTTCTTCCCCCGGAGAGTCGACTCCCAGGAATCGTAGAAACGCACAATGTTGGGATGCTGCAGACCCTTCAGCATTTCAGCCTCCTCTTTAAACCGCTGCTGCTCAGCCTTGGTCAGCTTTCGGTCCTGAAACACACACACACACACACACACACACACACACCTATGACAAACTACACTCTCAGAAAAGTGAGAACAAAATGAACCTTATTCAGAAACGTTTCAAGAAGTGACATGTGACGTGCTTGAGATCATCATTTTACAAATGATCCGAGCCTACTTTAGGGAGATTGGTGGTACACCATTATTGACTTGTTCCAGACATAGCCCAAATTAATGAAAAGAATTGTAAACCAGTTGATTTATTCAGTATGGGGCTTGGGACTGGTGGTCAGACCTGCTTTTCCACCTTACAAATGTATATGGTGAGAAGAAAGCAGAAAACTCTGATGGTGTACTACCATTAACATCTACTGAAAGAATGTAGTCCACAAATATTCGCTCAGCTTTGCTGCCTACCTGCCTAACCACTGCAGGTTGCTGAGGAACTTTAAGTTAGTATTTGGATGGGTACATGCCTCCAGATGCCACGGCTGAACACCCCAAAATATTTAACACTGACATTTAGCTCATTCCCATCATTCGTTTTCTTATAATAATACTGCTACTGACCACTAGATGGCGTTAAAATAGAGCAGCAATAAGCAGTCCCCAAATCTTCATCACTGAGAGCAGCAAATTCCACAACAGCTCACACACAGAAAAGTTTGTGGCATTACTCACAAAACTATAATCCATTACTAATTGCTAACAGCATGCAAAATGTTATTGCCAAATATTTCTGTGGTACTAAAAATCATATTAATCTGTACCACCAATCGTCCTTTAAATGCTTTTACTTAAACATATTTTTTACATGGAATTTTTAGTTTAGTTTTCTCCTGAGGCAGCTGCACAGAACTTCCAGCAGATGTCACTAATATTTCAGAACACTGTGGGGTGCCAATGGTGTCAGTTCAACAGGGAACTGAGGCGACAATTCAGATAAGCTCACCAAAACGGATCAATATAAGATTGGAAAAACTTTGCTTGATCTGATGAGTCTCGAGACATTTGTATGACCCCCGTCTATCCCTTTTTGACCCTTAGTGTACCATGGTCTGATGCCTACAGGATAATATGCCACATCGCAAGTTTTAGTTTATTTGCTTTTATTTAATGCCTATCAAATATCACTTATTGCTTTTATACACTGTACTAAATTAATTTGCTTTTTTACATGCTTTAAGTTATTAATTACACACAAATTGAGCCGTTAAAAGACAATCAACTGGGGGTCGTAAACAAAGTTTGGACCTTGGATTTGGACTTTGAACAAATACGAATCTGAACGACACGGAACGAATGAAGTTCAAATTCAGAAAATCCCAGCAGTTTCCTCCAAAAAGGTAACAGAAGCTTAATATTGGATCCCAGCAGTGAAAAAAAACACACTAACAAATTAGCAACAGGCTTGCGTAGGGGTTCACGTGTAGTAAAACGGAGCTCTGCTTTCAGCACACTGATGCTGCAATGAAAGAATTAAGACAGAGAGTTGAACAAGCCATCTGTTAGAGGTTTCAGGGTCAGTTGGCAAATATAGTAATTATACACAGGATACAAATAACTGATTGTGAACCACATAGCCTGGTGACTGTGGCTTTGGTTTAGCCTGACCCGTGTCAGGTCACTGAGACTAAAAGGTCACCGGATTGAAGACCGTAACAAAACAAAGAAGGCTATCAAACAGAACGAAGGCAGCCTGGGGAAACATCTAAAAAAACAGGAATGAAGTTGTATATTGTGGGAAGGCTTAAAGACCACACGACTGTTGGTTGTTATACAAGTGATTGATCCTGTAGTGTGTAAGATGGTCTGATGTACTGAGGTTTCTCTCCGCAATTCCAATCTTTCTATCTATATCTCAGACCTGGTCAATGGGACAATGTCCTTTTGTGGAAGTCTGTTACACTCCCTCCCTCTCGCTTCCTTCATTCCCAAGAACTCTTAAATCAAACTACAGTGTCATGTCTAAAAATAATTTTGGTGCCCGTGCTGTGTCTCTTCCCTCCCTTTAAACAAGCTGCATAAACATAAGCCCGCACACACCAGTCAATGTGTATTTATAACATTCTAGTTCAGTTCCAAAGCAGTGCTCCAGCCGTGTATTGTTTTAGGCTAACGTATTCAACTTTGTATGATGACACCATACTAGATGCAACATTATCTTCCGACTAATACACACGGGGTCATGGGCCAGCTGGTGCCCACCTGTCAACTCTGGGCGCAAGGGCACCAATTCAGGCACACAGTCACACACTGAGGGATACTTTTAGAGACAACAAATTAACCTAATATGCATGTCTTTTGGACTGTGGGAGGAAACTGGAGTACCAGGAGTAAACCTGGAGTACATGCAGACTCCACACAAAAAGGACCCAGGCCGCCCCACTCTGGGATTGCACCCGGGACCTTCTAGCTGTGAGGCAGCGGTGCTACCCACCGAGCCACCGTGCCGCTCACTGTCTTCACATAATTTCACACGACACAAAAGCATTGTTTTTGTCCCCTACAAAGCCGTACATGCTCATTCGAATTTACAATATATATGTCCACAAAACGTTTTTTTTTCTTCATACACCTGTTACTTCCAGCCTTACAATCTGATTGGTTGAGAACAGTTCTCATCAGGAGAGTTTACAGAGCTGATAACAGCGCAGCTTTTTCACACCAAACCAACATCACTCTGAAAACACATCGACAATAGCGTTTCTTTCTGTATATAGTACTTATATCTATACTTTTATTATTATTATTTTTGCAACTTAATACTTTTATGTTTACTTACCCATTTCAAAAGACAAACCTGTACTTTTTACTCACTAGACTTTAAAAGCAGGCTGCATACTTTAGCTATTATCTGTCTAGGTTTAGGGTTATTTACAGTATCTCACAAAAGTGAGTACATACTACCAAATAAAAACATCCTGTAGCAAAAAGTTAGTTACAAAATGCTTTTAAGAAACAACCTTTTTTCACTTTATGTACAGTTTTTTGTATTTAAGCTTATACTTCGATTCCTCTTCTTAAGTAAAATAGATACAGCAAAGTATCTAAAGTACAGAAACTGTGTACAAAACAAACAAAACTTACAAAAAACGCAGCGTCACTACAGATATAGAACTAAATTCTAACATTTAATGTTTTATGAATCTTGGTCTTTTTTTCCTTTAAATCTTCACTTATTTGCAGTTCAGATTTGTAAGTGTTGCATAAAGCTTTTGGAGCATACTGTGTTACAGCAGGGTAGGAAACTTACTGTTGCATAGCAACAATTCATCTATTGCGGACCTACTTTTTAGGATGGAAGGTACTGTCAGCATACAAGACTTATTGTATGCAGAATATTGAATTAATTAGAAACGCCATGTGCCAGACGTTGTCAATTCACACAGTTAAACTGGACTGTTTACGTCACAGAATAAACTATCACAGCAATAAGCAAAGCACTCATTAGTGTCTTATAATACAGTTAAAAGTCACTTTTCTTTTTCCTGTAGACTGTCAGTGCTGTTCATTACATGCAGAATATAAAGAAAAGTGACTTCAGTCATCATTGCATGTCATTTCTGTACTGGATTCTTCATGCTTTAGGGTTTACTGATGCTGTCACATGAGTTTGGTGATGCCAAGTTTGTAACACCAGAGGGCGCTATCATTTGTTATGCTCCCAACTTCTAATCTCTTTTAATTGCAGCTGACTAAAATAGTTTAAATTTTTTATACAAACATATTTTTTAGATTTATTATGTTTCAGCAATAAAACAGCAGTACAGTAGTTTTACTTTTAGTACAGTACTAAGGTTTATTTTGTTTAAAACCTAAAAAAGGGCACCCTTTTGCATCGTGTACACTTTAAACTCCGTGTTGTTAACTGAAACATTGTGCATTGTTACAGCTCTAGTTGTTGAATACGTATTCAATGGTCCTTGCTCTTTAGAGTTTGTTGTTTTTTGTGGTCAAAGGTGAGACATTCCAGTAGGTGATTGAGATTTAAGTTTGTCTGCATGTCAAGCGGTGTGAGATTCATGTCTTATGAAAAACCTACAAATCAGTCCTGGATGTGTCCCGAAATTGATTCATTCAGCACGCATACCGCCATTAAGGTACTGGACTCTGGACAAGAAGATCCAGGGTTTAAATCCCACCTCTGCCAAGCTGCCACAACTACCCACAACTGCTTGGATTGTAAGGCTGTATCAGTTGTAAGTTGCTCTGGATCAGGGCGTCTGCTAAATGCCGTAAATGTCAAGACGTAAATGCATAAACATATTGAGATAGAGAACACTGAAAGTCAAATTTTGAGGGGTTGCTTTTAACGCTTCTAGAAATGGGAAGTTTTTCAAAACAAATACCAACCTGGGTATTTTCATCAATGTGCTTTTCATCAATCTAATTTTCTGGGGAAGTGACAGTTGAGTGCCTTTTTATTCATTAAATGAATATATGGCACACTTTCACTTTAATATATCAGATGCATGTGCTTCTCGCTGGGGCAGGTGTTGAGCTGTGGCCGGTTGAGGTTGAAAAGTATCGGTGTTTTTTCAAAAGTGAGATTTTTGGAAAACAACAAAATCAGTCTCACTTTTTCAAACAGTATCAATTGTTTACCTTGATCTGGCTTTGGCTCGATACCTGCTCTGGCAAGAAGTGCCTGCTTTTGCCAGAGCCCCTCACAAAATGCCACAAATGAGTTTTAAAGTGTCCTGTAAGTGTATATAGGGTTTCACTATATTCTGTTGTTTAAAAAAAGTCAAGCCTTAGTACTGAACCTCCCAGTGTCCTGCAATAACACACAAGGAACTATTAGCGCACACTCAGTCTCAGGTACGTCCGTTTGCACTGTTCTGTCATTTTATCTGTGTCATGAGAAATTTCTCAGCTCTGGTTTCTCGGAATGGTCCACATGTGATTCCTAGGCCTCATTTAGAGCAAGCTGATCTTGAGGATGCCCATGTGCATTGTCTGGCCTCGTTGTCACATGCGTTTCCCTTTCACTAAGCGCGTGTGTGTGAGTGCACATGAATCTGTCTGAAGTTTGTATACACACACGTACACGCGTCAGCACCTTGTCCTTTGTACGGTCTCGTCCTGTCATTCGGTCTTCTAGTACACCGTGTCGAGCTGTCCGGGTCGAGCCAAGGGCGGCAGCGTTAATTATTTGTTCTTTTTAGTCATGTCCCGTAAGACATACTCACAGAATTACACAGGTGAATGCAAACACACACACGCGTACGTGCATTTAATAGTTCATGACATTATTATGCACACTTGTACTTCCTAAATGCTATTTCTTATTATGGACAATCCCAAAGAGCGAAGACAGTGGCCATAAACCGCTACGTTTACGCTTTTGTCTAATACATTAGGACATTTATCATCTATCACAATGCTTACAGTCCATCTTTCCACTCGATCCCTCAATGAATGCGCAGCAATATACACATTACACATCAAACCCCACAGTGATGGTGTTACACAATTACAGCAAATAAGCTGCATATATCTGCTCGCACATGCAGAAACACAAAACCGTATAAGGCATCGCACTGCACAGGTGCTCCCTGATGAGGATACGTTCTGACAAATCCATCATAGATTGAAACCATCTTGAATCAAGAAGTTTACACAGTATTGGTTCTCGACCACCTCAGTTCTTGGAGCAATCTCATCTGAAAAAATGGTTCGGCTCGGTTCTCGTCGTTTGCTCTTTACTCGGCACATTAGCTTAAGCTTGAATGAGTCGAACCACGTGACTCGTTTCAGACGAAATTCGATTCACGATTCAGTATACAGTGATTCAGCGTTGTGACGAGGAGACAAGGTGCTCTTCAGTTCCACTCAGACAGGACAGCCAGTTTTGCTGTCTGACTCTCCTATGGCGTTACTGGTGTTGAAATTGTGATCAATGGAAGACAGGGTACAGTTGTCGTACCAGCCCAAATTCCTCGTCTTAAAACAATTGGCATATCCTTCATTGTGTTTGTTCTTTCCTGTAGCTGATGGCACAACAAATGGCTAAACACAGCACACGGACTGACTAATGTGACTGTTCCAGTTGTTCTGATCCACTGGTTCCTGTTCGGGACAGGTCCCCAGCACCAAATATGGCAGAAAGAGAGAGCTGCACTGATGCTTATTTTATTTCTTTGCAGCTCTGATGTTTGCCAGTTACATCTACACTATTAAACACACAAAGGACCTGGGATCCAAGTTTGGAAAGGTGTTTGATTGGTCTGTGGTGGTTGGGAGGTCTCTAGAGCCAGTTTAGTGAGTGGCAGTGCAGTCTACATTTCCTCCTCCAACACTCTTCGTCCACAGGAAAAACATCCAGGCCTAATGTAATGCCTGGCTCCTTTGGGAGTTGTGAGTTAATTGTGTGCACACATAATCCTTTCATCATCATATATAAGTCTTCTGGGGCTTTCTGAGTGGAGACGGAGAGGTGAATGGAGCTTGCATTACAACACCATGCTCCGACATGGTATTACAATACCAATGCAGAGGTAAACTCGTATCAAATATCAATTCTGTCAAACTCGAGGGCGGGGGGTTGTATCTTTAGCTTTTAACATGGCCACTATCTTGAAAGCTGCTATACTGGTTCAAGTGGGTGTTTTTCCAATGAAAAGGTGGTCATGTAACATTTCAAAGAAGACCAGAATTGTTTTAGAAATCGATTGGCGCAATCGGATTTACAGATTTGATTCAAAACTTTTGTTGTTCCTCACAGGTAACTCGAGATGGACTTGACGATCCTGATGTCAGGGGAAAGCAGCTGCCATACCATTGCATACAAACTTCATCAACCGACACCCAGAAAGACCACCAGCTTCACACAGCACTGTTGTATCCCTCATAACCAAATTCAGAGAGAGCAGGACTGTGGACAACAAGCTGATGAAGAAACCTCAAAAACGGTTTTGTTAAGCTTTGCCAAAAGTCCACGAAGCATCACGCGGCGTTTCCTGTGACTTTTGACTCCCCCTGTACTCTGGGCCTACAGTAATGGTGTCTAAGAGAGTGTACAGTACAAACAATTCAGCAGTTGGGAAATGCATGGGCTGCTTGCCAGGATGAGATTTCCATAATGTGCAGCAGATCAGGTGCATGTTGTAACCACTTTTGTTATCTCTGGTTTTGTTTCGTTATCTCCAGGTTTGTATCTCCTCATTCTGTTTTTCTTTTCCGAAACAGATATCCTAAAGCACTACGCATGACACTGCTGACATTCAGAACTATCTGATAGACCCTCCCTAAAGGAATGCGGTCAGATTGCACCTTAAAGGCATTTTGCATTCATGTTCAAGTTGCTATGAGATCAGCCATGTAGTTGTTAGTTCCAAGTCCGCCGGAAACAATTCAACCCTTTATAAAGCGCATACAATCCCCCATACAATCTTTTTTTTTCCCCACATTGTTGTCTAAAAGTCTTAATCCTCCATCAAGTTTGTTATTTTAGCAATGGTGTAATGATTTATGAATAATAAAAGATTGATGACAATCTAAAAATTTCAAAGTTGCATTTGCCACTGTGATACTCTTTTCCACTGATCTTTGTTTCAATATTTGTGAGCCTTAGCCTTTTCATCTTGTTGCCCATCCAAAAAGTGGTCTCTTCAGACTGCAGAAATGTCAACTTGCTGACAAATGCTGCTATTGCTCAAGTCTAGGGGGAGGGACACTAAATGTAATGTAGTCTAGCTTACAGACCAATACTGCATGTCTGTAACTGCATGTAAAGAAACATACATTACATTGGGTAACTATTGATCGCTAACACAACAATATATGTAATCTAGCGATGGCCTAAGACTTTTGTACACTACTGTATATCCAGCGTGCATCTCAAGTTCACGCTCCCAAACCGAGGCAAAAGAGCAAACAGCAGCTCTTCTAGAGATCCAGAGCTCTTCTAGTCATCAGTAACAGGCACTTCTTTAATAGACGTGTTAAAAAGGACACATTATTCGCCCGTGTCCTTCGTTTTAAGTTTGTTACTTTGCTTTTAAATTGCGGCCACGTCCTCCTTCATTCTTTAGACATTTCCTAAAACCCCGAGTTCCGATATGTGCTCTCTAACTTTGCACAGAGCCACTGAAAGCCACTGAAAACCTCCCTTACTGCTGCCGTCCATTATCCCTTCTCCTCAGTGGCTGTTTAGAGTCCCTTTGCCGTGTATCAGATACATATCAAATTTCAATACCACATTTGAGAGTGGTCCAACTGATTTTGTCATTGCGTTTTTTGCCGTTCACACTTCCCCATAGATATATATAATGACGAAGATTTGTTTTGGGCCACTTTTAACTCCTGTGTGAACGTATCCATAGTCTTGTCCTTGTTGATTTTATGTACAAGACTACTGACCTAATTTGCAGTAACTATGAGAGGCTGTGGAAATCAAGAACATTTGACTGTAGTGGCTGCAATGCATAGTCGCAATTCTTCCTCCGTTTGCCACCCCGTGGTTCTTCGGCTTACCACAGCAAACAGAATCTAATTCTCAAACTGAAATGAAAGCAGGAACAAAGCTCCGTGGTATGGAATTAATCTGGATGCATCACCTGCATCAGATCACCTTGGTGCTAATAAGGAGCGCAGCACCTGCCAAACTTTGTTCAGGATTCAGTCTGCTCACGCTGATGCCACATCTTTAATAAAACTCTTTGCGCGTCATTAAAATTGCTGTACTGTTTTTCACAGTTAATGTATTTGACAGGGTAATATATGGCTTAAGTAGGTTAATAGCTTTATTAATAAGGATAATAACCTTATAAGACGACAGATATTAAGTAGTGTATATCTGTATATAGCACGTGCAAAAGTTTTTTTTTTTAGGGTTGGGGTTGCTGATACCCAATCCTGCAATGGACTGTTGGAACCATACACATTTCAGGATGCTACAGGATATAAGCAATATAAGCAGTGGCAAAATGAGCACAGAATACTGTATGTTTGATGTTCAAGTCCTTGTCTGAACCTCTCCACTACACGCCTCCCTTTTCCTTCAGCTTCAGGACCTTAGCATTTGACCCGTCTGCTGTGGTGTTTCCATCTGGTAATGTGCATTCTGTAACAGAGGCTAAATCAGGACAGACTAGTCATGCCGAGGTCACATAAACTGATCCAGTTGCTTTTATGTCTGAGATGTGCTGTCTATGCAGGCCTTTTGAATTGGCTTGATGGGCACCCACTGTAATTAAACACACTCGCACACACTCCGAGAGGGAGAGAGGGAGAGAGAGAGAGAGAGAGAGAGAGAGGGAGAGAGAGAGTGCAAAAGAGATAGAGAGGAAGAGAGTGCGAGAAAGAGAGAGAGAGAGCAAAAGAGAGAGAGGAAGAGTGTGTGTGTGTGTGTGTGTGTGTGTGTGTGTGTGTGTGTGTGTGTGTGTGTGTGTGAGAGAGAGAGAGAGAGA
>JAUZST010007427.1:0-14187 GCA_034779995.1 Parotocinclus haroldoi | reverse complement strand
TGTGTGTGTGTGTGTGTGTGAGAGAGAGAGAGAGAGAGAGAGAGAGAGAGAGAGAGAGAGACAGAGAGAGAGAGAGAGAAAGAGACTATGTCTGGAATGTCCGACTCACAAGTCTGCGTTTGGGCTTGATGAGGGGCCTATTCTGACCGTTCATCTTGTGGTAGAGCCCGCAGGCGTTGCAGAGGTAGTGGCCCGTTCCATCTCTCCTCCAGAGCGGGGTGGAGGTGGCACCACAGTTCACACATTCACGGCCCTCTGTGCAGAATTCAGATGGAGGAAGAACAAAGGGAATTTTATATAATTAAGAAGTTCACATCACATCAACAAACTGCAAACACTGTGACCAGCTAAAATGATATTTTTCAAATTATTATTATGGTTTTGTGCAAATTGAGCAATCTGGCCTGCTGTCCAAGTTAATTAGTCTATATGTAATCTGACCAATGCCATTCATAGTGCATTAGCCGTTCCTCATGTTATAAAATCTCTTTTAAAAAAAGGACAATACACATCCGTGCTTGGCTGACCGCTCAATCAGGAAGAATCAAAATGGACATGGACACCTACATGTAAAGTAATCCACTAAAGCATGGCAGAGAAGCAGTAAGTGGCCAAAACCAAAGGGAGAATGATCATTACCTAATTTAAGACTGAGTTGGACACAGCTGTGTGTGGACATAATGTGTCTCTTAATATACTATATATATTTAATATGTACATATTATATAAACCATACATATTCTGTCCTTGACTTAATTATACAACACCACCACATTTGGGTTTTCCATTGAGTAACAGCATCATGGATTCAATGCTCTGCATTCTTTGTTGATAAGAATCATTCTTCAGAATGGAAAAGAACATTTGCAAAAAGACTTGCCTTTCATCACATTTTATTCTCATTCTAATGTGAGACCCAACCTGTTCCTATCCTGGCCTGAACAATTCATCTTTTTTGAAGTGTAAAATATTTAAAACTTGCTATTCCTGTTGTCTTAGCTCTAGGAGATTGAGGACAAAATGGTTGAGCTTGTCACGGTCCTATGGTCGATGGGCTGGGCACTGGGCTGCAGGCTATGTCAGATGACCAAAGAGAGAGCAATATTACACTGACCCCTGAGATGATTTAAATTCCTGAGTGGCTTTGTTTCACAGAGGTGTGCAGACTTAAGCTGAGTTCACCTTCCACAACAGAACCGAATGCCACTGTGAATAGATATCATGTTCTTCTTGGAATTTGAGCATAAAAAGGCTTAATCCCTGTTTTGCTTTGTTTTTGTACCTAATTTTCATTGAGCTCTGCCAGGATTGGATGGGATTTGTTGGAGTGTGATGATGATTACAGTCCTGTTTCGCTCACATTGTTATGATGACGGTTTTGATTTCTCCAACCAAAACACATACTGCCAAACATACATATTCGATTTTAGCATGGGAAGTAAATAGGGTAGAACATGACATGCTCTCCAGTCATTTTTATTAATGCAACACAATATGATTAAATTGTTTACTACTTTACTGTGAGTAAGAAGTACTGAGAATAATCAATATGTGTTTATTTGCAATAGCAATTAAAAGGCCTTACCAATCAGCAATATGCAGGCCCAAAGTAAACAGTCTAATCAGCTCTAAATGTCTGATCAAAAAACCTCTACAAAAACACACCAGGTTTTTTTTTTAAGTAACTAAATCTAAAAGAATAGGCAGCATTGAATAGGGATGTACTGAATTTGCTCAAAACAAATCAATTCAGTATTGACGTGCGAAGTTAATCTATTACTTTAACACAATTCTGGCCCAACATGTGTGAATTGGAAAAGTGTCTATTTAGTAAATAGCATTTTAAAACCAAAAGCCAAATAAAGCCAATTTATTTCTTTATTTATCCTCTGAAAATTGGCGTCTGTTCATTTCTTGTGTCCAGCAAGACATTTTAATATTGCCTGCATTACGTATGAACGTTTGCGCAAGGGGCGCGTCCGCCTTGTTAGTTTTGGGTGGAGGGAGGGGAGAAGGGTCGTGATTTGTTCAGTCAAAGGTACACAGGATATGCCAGGAGCCAGCGCGTCGTGACTCCTGCATGTTTTAAAAATGCAATGGAGCCTGTTAGAAGAAAAAAAAAACGAAAACAAGAGGGTCATGGTCGGCCAAACGAAACCGGCAGAATAAAACGCGCAAGGTTTTAAGTTATGCAACAAAAACAAAGACTGACAAATCTGGATATATACAGACCCTCTGTACACAAAATGGCATGTGAAGTTTTATACCAAATTGTTCTAATGCATGGAAAAAAAGCATTCATAAAAATGTATTATTTTGTATATCTAGTATGTTCCACACAACGAAGTTATGAGCGACTCATTTGTTTGTATATCCACTTTTCCCTATAATATATACTTAAGTAATGACACTGTAAATAGTTGGCTGTCTGAATATATCTTATCTGACCCGATAATTTGTTTTCATGATTGCCGTTTGTATCTTTCCTTAAGTGCCTCTTTTAACTGAATGACCTTTTTTGAGGAGTGACTCACTGGATGGGACACCATCACTGTCAAGACTTGTGAAGTAGAGAAACGCCTCGGGGAAAAAAAACTAACCGAACCTTTCGACCTTTTCTAATACTGAAAACACAGACACTAAATCTATGGAAACATTGAAACGCAATGGTACAAAGTGCTGGCCTGGAGAATAGAGGTTAGAGAGACGAATATACACTAAATTCTAGGAATTCATTTCGGGATTTGAATGGTCCGCTGATAAGTTATAGAAATGCAAATATATCTTAAATGATTTTCTAAAAAATAAACAAACAGCTTGCGTTATTATATTGCTAGCAACAATATAATCTTACTCCATTTTAAAACATTTTTGTGCCACGCCGCCATGAATAATCATTTCACACCTAAGTTATTTGCTTCTGTAGCTAAAACCAAATAGCCACAGATTCATCAAAGAAACCCTTTCTGACATCTTTATTTTGGAAAGCGAAAGGAAAATTCAAACCCGACACCTTAAGTACTGAATCGACCCTCAGAGTCTGGATTTCTATTAGTCCATTAATGCTGGAGATGTTTATTTGGACAAACATAAAATGTTGGTGCAACTCACCCGAGCTGGAGCGCGCCTTGCTTTTGCATTTGGGTGCAAAGCTGGAGGCTGAACCGCTGAGCAGGTTGGGGTGGAACAGGCCCGCTCCGTAGTCGTGTGGCGCAGGAAGAGAATAGGTCGGGTACGTGGGGATCGGATGGTGTGTGGACGGGGTCTGTGGTGCGCTCATGGTAAGGCCGCCGCGCAGAGGACTGCAGCCCTCCATCTTCATGCCGTCACCCACCGACACTTGATACTTGACCGATTCCTTTTCGTCCATCCTCGTGATCGACGAGGAGGAAGGGGAAGACGGCCCAGGGTCGGGAGACACGTCTTTTGGAGGCGTGGGTGGAAAGTTGTAGAGCGGGTGCGGGCTGGCGTGGCTGGCCGAAGCCAAAGAGGCAGACGTGGGCGCCGTGGCCGAGCCGCCGCTGCAGCCGTAGCCAGCTCCGGTAGCGTGAAGGCCGGCTTTGCTGAACGGACTCACCGCCCAGGCGTTATGGTGAGCCGCGGACAGAGCCGCCTTGCTGCTGTCCAACCACGGGAGGCCTGGACTGTGCAGGAGATGTGGTCGACAAACCTGGCTCCCTGTCAAACGAGCTGTAAAGGCAGGTTGAATTCCGCGTGTTAATTCAGAAGCAAGAACAACAGCTGTCAATATGCAAGACATTCATTCCTGCCCGTTTCCTACCTGTTGATTCGGCGCCCGAATAACATGACATCTTCAAATAGCTAAACGAGTCTGCTATCTAACTAATGGACTTAGAAAGGAATTCTGCTTACAGTCTGGTAGCCAACGCCTTCAGTGTTTTCGTTCTTTCCTTCCATAAAAAAACACAAAAACCTTTAAGCCTTTTAAATAAATAAATAATTTTATTTAAAAGACTCAGATTAACGCTCATCTGCTCCTTACAGGAATGAACTGAACAAAGGACTGAGATCAGTGATTTTTTTCTTTTCGTTTTTTATTTTGTATCCGGGAAATGGCTTGCTCTCGCTCTCTCTCTCTCTCTCTCTCTCTCTCTCTCTCTCTCTCTCTCTCTCTCTCTTTCTGCGAAGGGAACACAAATGACACAAATTTCCCTTTCCTCTCCACGCCATTTGTTCTCTATTCAAAGATTTTACCATAAAATTCAGAATACAGCATATAACAAATAACCTCGGGATCACTTATTCTTCATACAAAGTGATGTGTTTATATCTATACTGCTCATAAAAATAGTAAATACTGTGAATTTAAGAATATTTTCTGCCAAACTGCCAAAGCACTGCAGAATTTCAAGAGGCATAATGATTTATTAGACTGCAATAATGAATTTTTGGATGTAGTTGTAAAGTGCCTTGACTTTTCTTCTCCATTAGTCTATAGTTTTTGAATCTGCAAAATCATAATAATTTATTCTTGTTTCGAATACCACGATTCTATAACATTAGAGAACAGTCTGCCAACAGATCGCAGTAGCAACATGACCTATGATTGTGCAGACACGCTGTCACCAGAGCTAAGTTTGTTTACATACATGCACACAGGATCTAATCCCCCCATTTATGTTTTTTTTTCTTTTTTTTCTTCTTCTTTTTTGGGAGAACAATCCATTCAAAGCAAACATTTCAAGCAAATGAAATAAACAAAAAACAGAGCTCGCTTGCAAGCAGAAAATAATTGACGATTTACTACAATTAACTATTACTATAGAATATAGGCTTGCAAATACAAAAAAATCATATGCAAATATGACACGTTTTACATATGAATTGTTTCTGTTGTAAAACATATACACTGTAGAAATAAGTACATGGAACTAACAACACGAATCATTTTCAGTTATGTGCTGCAGTCCACACTCACCATGCGCTTGACTGTAGGACACTCTTGCTCTTGAGTTAGGGTAGTACGGGTTGCCCTGAGAGTCCAAGTGATTTAGGAACACGTCCACTTCGTCCGGAGGTAAAAGTGGCGCCATAGGCTCCATGTAGTTGTGCGTGAGTCCGTGGTGATGCGAGTCCGGGTGCTGCCCGTTTAGCACTGCGTGATGATGCGCCATCCACCGGGACTGATCTGCTGCCACTTCCATGACTTCTTGTAGATTTTATAAATGTTCAAAATCTCTTTTGTTTTTAAAACTATGAGAAGTTGGGCTTTCTGAGGACCGGGATCATTTAGCTAGAGTTTCCCAAAGGCAGAGTCTGCTGCGAAAATGTATATATAGCTAATGTATATAAATATGGTGGTTCGATGTCCAGCTGAATTCAGAAGAGATGGGAGTCCTTTGCTTGTAGTCCTCAGAGACACCTACAAAAAACAGCATTCGTGAGGCTATAAGCAGATGTCATACATTGGCACAGAAAAAAGAGAGACTCGTTACATTGCCAGACTGTCTTCAAATAGTGCAAGAAAAAATGTCAAATTCCATGGCTAAAACCTGCCATTGTCACGTCACAACCTTTTAGTAGTGATGTCGGTAACAACACAGTGTACGTGTCAATTAAAACCTGACCTATAACAATTTTAAATACACGCTCAGTTTAGTTCTTATCGGATCTATTTTAAATTCGGTATGCCCACCTTTCTAAGACTGAATCAACCCGTTCAGGTAAATCTAGGCAACATAAACACCTGACAAGCCTGCACGTCACGTTTGATTTTTTTTTTTGTGACAGCACAGTATAGTCTACCCACCCACACCTTAATTAGTCTACATCATCCCGGTTATTTTGTGACATAACGTTATATTGTATAATAGTCGACTAGACACGTAGCTTATTAAACCAGTGACAAGTTTACAAAACAAGCGATGATCACCTCACAGTTTTGTAATATGCAATTTTGTAAGTTTTGCCATCGCAGTTTAGTCTATTTATCACGAATTCAGTAGATTTTTTTTAAACGCACAAACTATTAGACTATGATGAGCTCGGGGCATTGCGTATGACCACAAGAATTTTGAACATGGGAACAAGTCTAAACATGATTTAGAAATATTTCCTAAATCGTGCCGATCAAAATATTAGCGCTTTGTGGCGTCGCAGTGCACATCATAACGCTCGAAATTCCGATTATAACTCGCGTAGGTATACGGTAGTGATAGTATATAGGCTACTTACTGAATCAGCGCTGTTGGATTTCGCTTCGTTCGCACTGTTATTCCGCGTTAAGTCCGTTTGTAAAGATTAATCCCCAAGCTGCAGCTTGACGTTTTGCACCGCGGTTGGATGTCACTGCGCTCTCTGCCTGGTTGGTAAATACGGTCTAACTATTTTAGTGCGGTCTTGTTGAGCTGCATGCGTTTCGTTTAATGAATCTGCTGGGCGGAGTCTCGTACCACTCCGGACCAATGACGGTGCTCTCTTTCTGTCATTGGCTCGTGCGCGCTGAGAAACACATCAATCATCGGTGAGATCTCTTGAGATCTACCTTTGCTTAGAGCTTCACGCTCAACATCCAGAACGCCTTCTGCTCGCTTTTTCGTTTTAGACGAACCAACCAGGCAGGAACACATGGGGAAGACAGGCATTTTATATGTTGAGTCTTTATATATTGCATATTATTTAATTGTGTTTTATTTAATTTCGGGTTAATTCTTGCCGCTTGTGCTCTCTTGCAATAGCCAAACTTCTATAAACATTTGCACAGGCATCGATAAACAGGCACAGGTTATACCCAAGGTTGCACGTTAACGGGCTATTTATTCGTCGTTTTGCCTGTTTAACAGTTCAATAAATAAAGAAGCGCTTTATTAGGCCTAATAACAAACCCACAAAGAACGTGCATCGCGATTATTAAGATGTGCTTAAACCCCAAATGTTGATTTTCACACCCAGCTGCAATGCAAACAAACACCAGTCCTAACACCTCGGGCATTAATTCGGGGAGGAGGCACTTTATGGCCTCTAAAGTGGGCGCCATTGTTTCGCGACTCTAATTGTTTTTAATTAGTAGTCGCGGCATTCCTCTTGCGCAAACATTGTGTTTTCGCTTTGCCATCCCGAGCGATCAAACGTCGCTTTGCATGTAAATAGGCCGAGCCTTTCTCCCTCTCTCTCGGTGGTGCCGACAGGTCGCATGGGCTTGTCCGAAACAAGAGCCAATTGGTGGCCATTAGCGAGGCTTCGATAATTTGGGGCTTGGCGGTTATCTGGCGGCAAAACGCGCAGGCATGGCCCACCGCAGGCATAGCGACTGAGCGTCGCCAATTAGCTTGATAAGGACTTAGATAAACTTTGCAGCCTGGTCATCTAACATATGCGCTCCAATAAAGTTTCGCCTTGGAAAGCGACTTGTTTCTATAACAGACATTTTACAAGCATAAATGTAGTTTAAATGACTTATTTGTATTCAAATGATTTTGGTTTATTCACTATGACTTGTGCTTCAGGGCAATAAATAAAGCAGTACCTCTGAAACAGACGGCATAGAGTTTTGTAACATTGACAACACATCACGAACGATAAGAAATACAAGTAATTTCTATTACTATATAATGGTCAGATGAAACATAAACCCTGCAATACAATGTACGTGACAATGTGACATAGGCGCACACCAATGGCCAAATAAATACGGAAAAAGAAATTAATAATACGAACTTTAACATGGATATTAGGTTGTTAACATACAAACATAAATGTTTCTGTGGCATTTGTTCTGTTTTCTACGGGTTGCTCGAAGTTCTTTTATAGATCAGTGTTCCTTTAACACTGTTTTTAGAGGAGATCTCGCCTTTCCAGTTGAGTTTGACCTTCTGGTGAGTGATGGGAAACGTAAAAAGCTAATTCATGCAAACGATGCCTAAATATCACTGTGAATATTATATTGTGTATGTGAGATGTAAAAAGTAGTATAAGCATCCATGTATAATAATAATAATAAAAATCCACATTTAGTGTTCAATTATAGCATTACAACCCTAATTCTAATTGTATTGATATAGAGTAGATACTCTTCTATCAATACTTTAAAAATACAGTTGACACAGATTTGTTTTGTGGTGTAAGTAATCAAACTGATCCAAGCCATAAGCTGTATCATGTTTACGTGAGATAAAATTGCTGTTCAGTTGGAGCTCACCTGCTGTCAGGTAACTCCAGCCCAGTATGCTGTTATTATGGGCCACCCATGATCTGTTCACCTTTGACATCTTGTAAAAACGCTTTGTTTTTATTAATTATTCATTGATGGGATCAAAGGGAGTGCAGTAAACACATTGTAAAACTAAGAATAGACCATAGTGTTCCAGCTGGCCGGCTCTTTTAGTCCAGCATTTCTGAGCACGCCATTGGGATGCAAATGATCTAAGTTGAATGGGTGTTTAGGTAAATGTAGGTGAACAGCGACAGACCTGGATTCTGGATTATGTCATGCCTATGCTCAAAATGAAATCGAAGCTTGACAATTGTCCTGAATGCACCTTTTTCCAAGCCTTAAAAAGTGTAATAGGTTATATAGGAATATAGTTCTGGTCAAAATGATTGACGGATGATTGACAGAAGCAGGAATGCCAAAAGGAGGGAGGTGAGGATGATTCCAAAGGATTTGAGTAGACAGGGGACCTTAGAGAACCCTCAAGAATGAACACTGTCCAGGAGGACGAAAGCTGTCTGAGGAGGGGATGGCATGCATCATATACAAACATTTCCTCACATACCTAATATATGTATTTATATAAGCATGGTATCCAGGTTGGTTACCATTTCTGTTGACACAGCAACTTGACAAAGCATCTTGCCTTGCTGATTTCTCAGTGCTGCTTACCACATAAACAACCATCAGCCACAGCATTAAAACCACCGTCCTAATATTGTGTAGATCTGAATCACACCAACAAGACTCTTACCTGTGAGTGAAATTAAGATCTTTTTGAAAAATTGAGAAAATTGAGAATTTGGAGGACCCTTAAACTCTTTGTCGTGTTCCTCAAACGATTTCCTCAAACACATTTCTCAGGGTGACTGCTGAAAGACGCTACTATCATTAAGGAATACTGTTGCCATGAAGGGGTGTACCTGGTCTGCAACAAAGTTTAGGCAGGTGCTAGGTGCCAAAGTAACAGCTACATTATTGCCAGGATTCAAATCCTCTAAGCAAAACATTGCCTAGAGCAAAATCACGTCACCTGTAGATGGATCTAATGTTGTTGCCCATCACTGTAATCAAATGCTACAGCATTATAATGGTAGAGCAAAACCACTGAATCAGGTTCATACAGTCAGTAAAACTAACAAATGAGAGCATATTGCTTAATAAGGCTGTGCTGTCACAAAACTCACTCACTCACCTTGTAATTAAGTATCAGACTACATGCAGCCAGAGGCCTGCAGACATACCACTCAACACCCTGAGCACCAGGCAATAAATACCAGTAATTTGGGACTGGTGGGCAAATTGTGAATCAAGTGTAGGACTAACCATCAAAGTGACAAAGTGCTCTCCATGGATCATTGTGACACAAATCAAATCAAATCCAATTCATTTTTTGAAAAATAAGGGTTTCTTGCCTGGTCATACACTTGCAAATTTAAGATTCAATATGTATGAAGGTGTGAATGCTTAAGGTGGGAATGACAGTTTGGGAGCTTGTACCAACTTGTTTGTACGGATTTTCCAACTGATGTGGTTTCGTAAACATATTTACAAGTTTGAATGTGTCAGTAATCATAAACAATAGTCTGGTCATTTCTGAATGATTAATGCTAATAAACTCTTTAATAATGTGCAATATACAGTGTTGTAATTCTACATTTATGCAATAACAACATGGGCTTTTGACATTCATAGTTCATAATCCATTAATACAAATTGTTTAGTTTTAGGGGGTAGTATTTTCTCCAATGTAATTCCATTACATCATGCTCAAATCATACCTGCTTTTGAATGAGGTCACCTATTCACTAACTAACCATGCAAAACTCTTGTCTTCACAGCAGGTCTCTTTGTTGCAAACATGTGCTAAATGCTAGTTACCAAAGCACCAGGTAGCCACCAGTGTTGGAACAAAATGTAATTTGCTTTCCCCAACGGGAAAGGGTTTGGAGGTAATCTCAAGAGCTCATTTACACCACTGAGAGCTTTAACTTGTAAAACCTAAGCCCCTTTTTTGGCAAAATTCACGCTAGTGCCGGCGTGCATGCATGCGTGAGTGTTCCGCATGATTTGCAAGGTGCACATTAAATTCAGGTCCAGTTTTGCACTGGAACTATTAAAACAGCGTACTGCTTAAGTCAATAGAGGCACGTATCTGCCAAGAGGAAAGCCACCATTTACATAATTAACAGGTGCTGCAAAACGGGTGTTTTACCCCTCGCCCCCTATTTTGGCGCATTTATCATTCTCTAAGGGGTTACAGGGAGGAAGGGGTTGCAGAAGGGACTGTGAAGATAAGCAGAGGCAGGGAGATGGGCAATGACTCGAAGCAGCTGAAGCAGCAATGTCCTTTTACTCATGGGTAATTAGATTGAGACAGGGCACCTTCGGTCAATCCCCAGCACACTATGTCACACTTCTATCCATCATTTTAGCTATTAGAGGTGTTTAGCACTACCTTTTATTTATAAATTAACTTGAACCTGTTTCTAGCATCCTCATCATATCTTGCGTCCAAACTTGTGCTATTTGTATAATACAAAGGCACAGCAAGCCACCCAAAAGCTTCAAAAAGTGTGACTTTCATCAGCGGTCAAGCTCACAGAGGTTATAAATCTCAGTGGTGATGACAGCATGCCACCTCCCCCCCCCCCCCACACACACACACACGCACACAACCACTCCCTTTGCAGTGTGCCTTTTTGCTCTAAATATGGTAGCTATAACGCTGCAGACATTTAAATGCAGTCAGTTCTGTACAGCTTACATTTATTTTGACATTCAATTCATTATTATATTATGAGTAGCTATTGTTCTTCAACATGAATGACAAGGAAATAAACAGCAAAGATCGTGGTGTGCAACATGCACCATTTCTTAATTGGCTGGCAGTTACAGTGTGCAATGCAGATGTGGAAATAGGTGCATTGGATCATATTCATAGTGATCAGAAATAACAATAAAAATATATTAGGTGCAATTTTGCATCTGCCGCTACAGAAAAAGACGTAAAGGCCTAATCCAGTTTAGGGTCACAGGGAACCCAGATCGCAGGGGGCAAGGCGCGAACCTGACCCCCCAAACCCCCCCCCCCCCCCAAAGACACATACATACACATACATTCCCTCGCACCGTGATACCATACAGACGCGAGTTGACCTAACACATGTATTTGGAATGTGGGAGGAAACCAGTCTCGGAGAAAGCACACCTCGAGAGAGAACATGCTAACTCCAAGCATGCATATTTTATTAAAACGACATCCGTATTTACTATATTACAACAATAAACAAAATAGAACCTATGCGTTTAAAATAGAGTGAAACATGGGTTTACAAGATGCTCTTGAATAGCCTATCTCTGCATCATATATTTCAAGATATAACAATAATTATATTATAAAACGTCACAGTAATTAAACACCCTCATATTATAATCAAACGTTGTTAGTCATGGTCTTGGACTAAACTGTTTATTCAGAAAGTCTTGTTCTACATACTGAGAAATCATATAATATTAACACTTGATATCGTTATCATGTATTGATATTATTTATACATTATCATGTTTTAATAACTGTATTTATAATTTATTTATCCATTTAATTTAGAATCGTTAAAACACAATCTGACACTATTATTATTATTATTACTATTATTATTATTATTATTATTATTATTATTATTATTATTATTATTATTATTATTATTATTACATCGCAATGTGGTAGAAACCCCGTAAGTCGAAACAAGAATCATTCCGTTTATACCAAGCGCGCACCGTTGCCAGGAATTTTAGCAAATCGATTTTCTGCTGCTTTTTCTTAGGCTGTAATGCGCTTTCTTTGCTTGTAAAAAGACAAAGCGTAGGAAATTAATGTGTTCTTACCCGTGTTTATGCGTGCGTCTTGGTTGCGTTGAAAACCTTTCCAAACCGAAGGCCATCCTAGTGTGCATGAGAGTGTGTGAATGTATCAGAGCGTGTTTCTGAGTGAAATCGAGTGGAGGTAAGGAGGTACTGTTGTGTGCCAGTGGCAGTGCCAACCGATGATGCCAAGAAATGAATAAAGCTACCTGACGCACGGTCTCCAGTTTAATGGTTAGCTTGGTGTTTTCGAAATGAGGTTTATCTTTGCGTGCTCTCTCTCTCTCTCTCTCTCTCTCTCTCTCTCTCTCTCTCTCTCTCTCTCTCTCTCTCTCTCTCTCTTCTAAACTTGAAGAAAGTGGGGATGTAGGCACGTCGCCTTACGCGTCATCTAATATGCGCTCTGCTCCACCAATAGTTACATACAGAACCTGTTTTAATATTATTTTAGTACTGCAGGACGCCACTGTCGGTCTTTCCACTACTGACTCGACCTTTCATGCCAGCTAGACTCTGACATGTTTTCGTTTCGCTCACCCATCTAATATTAAACATTTAAACTCGGTTCGCCACGGCGGTTGCACGACTTGTGCTGCCTGAGCACTGTTACGCATGCAATAGGTTGCCAGTGCTAGTATAACAATTGGGTGGACGCATCAGGAACTCTAAAAATGCATCATTATTGGGATTCAGTCTGAGATTAAAGGAATTGCCTAGTATCTAATCAATTGAACCCCAATTCAAACTACAATATGTGTGCAATTGAAACGAAGAATAGTTCCAGCACCTTTACAAACAACGATCGTTTCGATTTTTGAATATAAGTAAGTCAGGTCTATTTGTCCAGCGTCAGTAACCAAACTCACAGTCATGTTTCAGAATCTAATGAGAGGTTTTTCATGGAGTCAAATCTGGATTTTATATGGGAATGGTGATTAGAGCAAGTGATGTATTGAAAGAGTATTCTTTTAAAGGTTCTACTTTGCATTAAATGCAGATAATACAGGGAAATAACTAGTAGCACATCATTGCATCAGTTTCCAATGGACATTAACTGATTTGCCATTTTCTTTGCTTTAATTAAAGACCTGTGATATCATGAGAAGTTACAATGTGGACTTGTTTATCCAGCACATCACACAGATGCTAGATTGGATTGATAGCTAGGCAATGTGGGTGCCAAGTTCATGTACCTCACACTCATCAGACCATTTTATGCGATTTGGCAGGGTGAACCAGTTCATTGTATTTATATTGTGGAATACATTTACTATAATAGGGTGCACTTGGCTTGCATGTTTAGGTACATCATATGTTTCAAGGTAACACCTACACGATTTATGAACCCAAGGTCAATGTTATTCATTTTACCTGGCAATGGTTTTAATGCTATGGCTGATTTAGTGTACTTTGTGTGCATAAGAACTGAAAGAGAACAATCCATCAGCAAATGGATTCCATCAAACTACCTTAGGTTTTTTAGTTTGCCATCTAATTAATCTATCATGGCCTTTTCAGAAAATGTAATTGAGATTCAAATAAGTTATTGAAGAAGCAAATCGTTCTTATGTTTACCAGAACCATCAGCTATCTTTTAAAAGAGATACAAATACAATTTGTCTACCTATCAACAGCTATCCCTCAAACATTCATACTACATAAAAATTCAAATAACTGATAGAGCCAGTCAAAAAAAATCATAAATCATAACAAACAACAAACATAACAAACTCTTATCAGTGAACGAACACACTAATACGTCTGGAGTGTAAAGAAACTTTGGAAAAGCAATGTGCTATTGCAATTCAAAAAGAATAGTTCCACCGATAATTACACCAATTCAAGATCCCTTTTGTAATAAATGTGTATTATATACAAGTATATTAATAAAGTCACAGTTCACCCTTTTGGCGGACCCCCACATCTTTGTTTGCTCGCTTTTGGGGGCGGTTGGGGTTCGGAGGCTCACGCGCCCTGCACCTGCCCGGAGAGCAGCAGCGCGAGCCTGAGAGTCCGGACCGGTCTCGTGCCGGAGATTTGGCTTTACCGCAGAGGCTTTGCATGTTTTAAAAGTTGGTGTGTGTGTGTGTGTGTGTGTGTGTGTGTGTGTGTGTGTGTGTGTGTGTGTGTGTGTGTGTGTGTGTGAGTGTGTG
>JAUZST010007426.1:0-14188 GCA_034779995.1 Parotocinclus haroldoi | reverse complement strand
TTAGACCAGTTCCACCTGACCCATCCCCAATGCCCCGCTCCCCGACCTAGAGGTAGACCCCCACGTTCCTCTTCCCGCAGAGGTAGACCTTCCCGTCCCGATAGGCCTAGAGGTAGTTCCACTCGTCCCTCTTCCCGTAGAGGTAGACCTTCCCGTCCTGTCCCCCCTAGGTCCAGTAGTATTTCCGCTCCGTTTCCTCCCACTGAGACTTTCCCCACCCGTAGCACTGTTTCCCGCTCCCGCCCTCCCCGTGATGACTCAAGGTCGTCATGCAACAATAGTTGATATAAGAACATAGGCAAGGAATTCACAGTGATGAATCCATATTCGAGGTTTTATTTAGGAAAAAAATGGATGCTGTGATGCCTCCGGGTCAAAGATGAAAAGATCCATAAAGACTGACATCAGCAACAAGCCAAACCCAGAGTCTGCCATAGTATGAGACTGTGCCAGTGCCCTTGGTAAAGGTAACATTTCTGTGGTGGAACATTTGAGATTGTTAGAGGGGAAAATAAACTTAGCACATTTATAAAGAAACTCAGAATAAGGATCTGGAGAGCACTAAAGCTGTGTGATGGAAATTCACCTGTTCACTAAAAAACACAATTTTATGTTGATCTGGAAATAGGTTTTCAATCATTGTCCTGCAGGTAGTACCAATAGTGATAAAGTTTCATTTTTCTTGACAGATTAAAATGCTTTGGTTATTAATGACTCTATGATGCCATGCTCATTTTCACTGTAATCCTCCATTCAAAATTATTTTATAGAACCATTTGTTATTGTTTGTGGAGCAAGGGTAGCCTCCACAAATGTATGGTGTGTATACAGGTGTGTTTTAGCGATGGAATCTACTAAAATCAGAGCACTTTAAACAGACCTCTCTGTGGGTGTTTCATTAAGTAAGGAATACTTTTTGACACATTAACAGGTAAATAATAATGATAATGAAAGTTAATACTAAGATTTTCATATAACTTATGGTGTTGTTGTTGTTGTTAAGTTATATGTGATTGTACAAAAATTACTAGGCTGCAAACAAGTCAGTGCTTTTAGAAATTGCATAATATTATTTCAAAATTAAAACAAATATTTCATATTAAATTTGCAACCATTCTTTAGAATCCTTACATATTTTGTGTGAGATTTGATACAATATGATAATATGACCAAAAACTAATTATAAACATTCATATATTGATATATATGTGGGCATGTATGTATGAACTTTTTACATTTTGCAGTTATAAGACTGCATTATTGTATATTCTGTCACATGAATATTGTTTTTGTTTGTACTCCAGGTTTGGAAAAAGCTGTATAATGATAAATAGCATATCTAAGTGAGTGATGTCTTCCCCTACAGCATGCTGATATTGCTCACTTTTTTTCTGCTGTTGACATTTTTCTCTGGCATCAAAACACTGTGAGACAAAAAATAGAAGAAAATATATTACATGTTTGTAATCCACACCCATTCATAAACAACAAAGGGAGACAGTGTAGTGCAGAAGTGGCAGTGTGTGTGTGTGTGTGTGTGTGTGTGTGTGCATGTGTCATTTTGAATTCAGGTCTTCTAATCTCTGCAGGGTTCACAGGTTCAGAGGTCTTTTACTCAGAAAGAAAAGGGTTAGTGTAAAAACATGACAGCACACATTTAGAGATCCATGCAGGGTTCCTCTCTGTATCCCCAGTGTGCATTTTCTATTTTGACACCCTTATGGCTCAGTGGTCCGTCACTTTGTCTTTCTTTTTCTTGCTATGTAATTTATGAGTGTAACAAGGAAAGCAGCCTGGAAGATACACTGCCTCAATAATTATTGGCACTCCTTGTAATGATTAGTAAAAAAAAGGGTTTTATACAGTAAATTGTCCTTTTGGTTAATTAGCTTGGCTTGGGATTGGCCTTTTAAGATAATATAAAATTGTAAAGCTGCTTTGTGAAAAACGCTATATAAATAAATTTGACTTGACTAGCTTAGTATGACACTAACAAGAAATTCAGACGTTAACTAAATAAAGTAAATGTAGTAATTCCCTCAACAAGAGGTAATATTTTCTTTTATAAATACACACATTCCGCAATTATTGCCAGATTTTACACTCACTGACAAAAAAACTCACCTTACCAAGGACTTGTTGGATTTAACTGAAACTTCTTATATGTGAATGTAATGATCATATACAGTATTTACAATATTGAATGAGATAAGATACGATTGTGTGTTTGAGACAAGCAGTTTCCATAGGGTGTCCTGTTGCACATTTGCCCACAGATGTCCCAGAAGAACCTGTAGATCCTTATCTCATCACACCAGCAGTTGCAATTACAGAGCAGGGAATTTTAGACCTTTTTTCCATTCATAATTTCTGTTCAGATTGTCCAGGATCCTAAGTCCACCCCAAGTATGGGGTTACTCTGGAATATCTAGAACTTTAGTTGCCAGGGGCAGGCAGATTATGACATTATGACAAAATTACATCAGGAGCGTCAGGGTACGTCAGGGTACAACCATAGAACAAGAACAAATGGCAAAAAGAAAACACAGAAAATAATTCAGTGCCAAAACCAGAGAAAGAAAACCTGATAAACAGATAAAGGCAAGAACAAGAAAACCTGAAACCAAAACAAACCAACAATGGAAACGAGAGAAAAAAGATTCACCAGACTGGGGGCTGGAAATGGAGAATGAAGACAGAGCAAGATGAGCAAACAGAAACAGTAAATTGGTGCTAAAAGGAAGCAGGCAGGGAGCAGAATGCATGGAAGCAAAAGGGTATAAAATATATCAAGCATGTAAACTGGAAAGCCGAGAATTAGAGACCAAATATTTCACCAAGAAATGGTCAAATGAAAGAATGTTAAAATAGTAAGCAAATCAGAACTGGATAACTATGTGCAGGTGTGTATAATCAATTACAATACCACGTGTGACAGGTTGCATGCTGTTAAAAGTGAGGTGATGGGGAGTGATGGAGTCTGGGTAATGTAATGTGGTCATGATGTTGGACATGTACAGCAAACTTTATGAACTTATGCTTATAGTTAGATGAAATAAAAAAGGCTTTGTAAGTCATCGAATTAACTTGTTGGCATTAAATTGGTGTCTGGTGGTAGTTGATTTGATGACCACAAGACTTTACTTTCCAACAATAATCTTTGGGGAATTTTGTGACTCTGCTACCATTCTCTGTTACCATCTTTCTCTGACACACTTGTTCAACTTCATTTAAATCCAATCAGCTACTCACATGGCTGTAACTCAGTGTATTAATGCATGTTGATATGATCAAAATGACCTGCTAAAGTGAGCATCAGCATGGGGAAGAAAGGTAACTCAATGGTTGCCATGAATCCTAGATTTTTATAAAGGGCCTAGATGTTGTAAAGCTGTGTTGAGAAACCTTCTTTAGCAAAACAAACTCTATATACATAAATTGAATTGAAGTTTAAGAATGTTTACATGAAGAGTATTTGAATCTTTGTTTCCTAAATAATCTTTAAGATGTTATTTTATACTGTTTCATCTAAACACGATCCCTATGGTGACGTTCACTTATGTTTATTGCATGTGCCATCTAATTAAATTCCAGAATTGTGACAGAAAACAATATCCTCTTAACATGATTTGCAAAAAATAATGTCTTAATGATCATGATCTTTTCGGGCAGTTTGTGGACTTATTTATGTTTTGTATACTTAGATATTGTGTTTGAGAGACCTAGTCAGTCCCAGACCTAACTACCTGTTGGAAGTACAGAAGAATTAAATGATTCTGCAAATAAACGAACATTTAAAATGACAATTCATAATCATATTCATAATCATAACAGCAACAAAAACAAATTCGTCTATATTGTTAAACACCTGTAGATGGCACTGTGGATCTTCGTGTTGACGGGGGACTTCTAAAACATGGCACTTTCCAGACCCAAGAAAGGTAGCGTGCTCAGATGTGCTTTTATACTCTAAACATATAGTCTTTGTGTTTTGTAATACAAATCAGTTCAGCATAGCCGTAATATATCATGAAATCGTATTCTATGTTGATGAGGATATCTTTAAATATTCCCTCCCCCACCCAGGCATAAGGCCTTGCTTTGCACCCAAACTGAGTAAGCCAGAGTTGTCCACGAAATCAAATGGTGGCTGTGTGGTACCTGTTTAATTTAGCAATTAACTATTTAATTTAGCAACAGATGCTCCACAGTCTGGAGAACAGACGTTTGTGTATATGACAGAGGAGAAGAGAAACAACAGGCTATCATTTTTCTAATTGGCTAAATATTGATTGCATGGCAATGATGTATTGTGTAATAATAGTATGTGTTAATGCAAGTATAATTGTTTAAAAAAAGAAAGTAATTTTACTGTCGTCACTAGGCACAATCTAACAACCAACTATTTTTGGCATCTATTTACACTATACACAAAGACAAATAATTATTAGAAAAAAACTATTCTCAATATGAAAGAGAAGTCTTTATTTTTTTAGAGCATGTAGTCAGATGCATGTGATTAGGTACAAAGTATAAAAAGTCAATGGGAGTGGAATCAGAAAACCAGTGTTTTTCACTGTACGAAAGTCACCTATCATCTGTAAAACCTGTAGTGAGCAACAGGAATATGACCAAACCGCATTTGTGTTTGGTAAGTTCAGTATTGCGTACTGGGAACTATGTGATTGGATGTTATAGTCTAATAACAAGTGTATTGGACAGTGCTTTATCTCTTTACCAAATGCATCCATCTGTGTACTCATGTATCAGTGTGGGTGCATTAATCTATTAAAGTTTATTGGGTTTTATTGAATATTTTTTCCTTGGAAAACAGCAGACTACATTTGTACTGAAACATTTTTGCAAAAAAATAATAAGAATGTCAGTCAGTCAGTGTGTGATTTTACATTGCTCACAAAAATGAGGGGACATTTCATTATGAGATATTTCATTTTGAAGTATCCAAAAATATTTGTGACAACCTTAATTCCAATAAAGTTGGGACGTTGTGTAAATCATAAATAAAAACAGAATACGATGATTTGCAAATCCTTTTCAACCTATATTCTATTGAAACACTACAAAGACTACAAATGTAATGTTCAAACAGATAAACTGTATTGTTTTTGAAAATAGTCACTCACTTTTAATGTGATGTCTACAACACAAAGAAGTTAAGACAGGGGCATGCAACAACACCCAATAAGTATTAAGTCCATACTACATAATACTGTCAACCAAAAGTCATGATTGAGGACACAGTTGTTCTCCCACCCTTCAACCTGGTTCTCCATGGTAAGCCCATGATTGAGATTGTGGTCTACAAGTGTTACTGTTATCTCATCAGGAATACGGATATTGGGGGTATGTGGACTGTGGTAGCCTAGTGGATAAGGCACTGGACTCTGCACCAGAAGGTTCAGGGTTCAAATCCCACCTGTGCCACAGTTGGGTCCTTGAGCAAGACCTTTAACCCACAATTGCTTGGATTGTAAATCTGTAATAATTTTAAGTCACTTTGTATAAGAGCGTCTGCTAAATGCCTTAAATGTACCTAAATATTTCCTCTGCCTCTTCCTCTGTTTTGCCTTCCAACTCCCCCGTCATGCAGCTTCAGTTCTCTTCCTCTTTTTCTTCTCTCTGACTGTTCACCCAATCCAATTCCTTGTTCTTCTTGTCAGACATTGTTACATTGTGTTGTGCCCTGGCTATATATATATATATATATATTGTATACTTGCTAGTTGATGGTTCATGAGATGCCTTCCTTATAAAAAGTCAAGATTCACCTGGGAGCAATTTACCACTTAAGGACAGATTTAGGAAAAAATCTCTAATGGAAATGTATAGAAATATGCTTGCCATATTATAAGAGCTTGTTAAACCATTTTGCATGTGAAGACGAAGAAATGTTGTGGGGGTAAGACTATTCAACAGAGTATATATTCAACAATGTAATAATACATTTTGATCAACATGATATAAACAATTGATAATGTTGGTAATATTATATCATTGTAGATAATAAGTTGCATGAATGTACCAAAGCATTTGCAGCTTGTTCATAGAAATTAGAAACTGCTTTTTTTTGATGTGCACAAACAACACAACTATGGTAAGATTGAACAGGTAATTTTAAGAATTTAAATTTTCATCTGAGAAATGTACCAAAACAAATAAGAAAAATTGTAACCTCTGCACAACGCTAATTATGTAGAGGTGGTTAGAAAATATGGTAATTTGCAAATCTTTTTCAAACTGATCCAAACTGATCAAATTGATTGTTTTTGCAAATATTCACTCATTCTGAATTTGATACCTACAACATGTTTCAAAAAGGTTGGGACAGGGGCATGTTTACCACTGTTTTACATCACCTTTCCTTTTAACAACATTCATAAGGGATACATAAGGGAACATAAGGGAACTGAGAACATTAGTATCCTCACTCTTATTACAAGGCCATGCTGTTGTAACATGTGCAGAATGTAGCTTGGCATTGTCTTGCTGAGGTAAACAGATATGTATGTAACTTTCAACATTAATGGTGTCTTTACAGATGTGCAAGTTACCGATGCCATGGGCACAACAAACCCCCGTACGATCAGAGATGCTGGCTTTTGAACTTTGTACTGATAACAGTCTTTTTCATCTTTGACTCAGAGGACACAACATCCATGATTACCAAATACAACTTGAAATGTGGACTCGTTAGACCACAGGAGACACTTTGCCAAGCAAAGGTCCCAAGCTTATCTGAAATGGACTGATGCAGAGTTTTAATTAGCACTTGTAGATGGAGAGACAAACTGTGTTCACTGACAATGGTTTTTCAAAGTGTTCCTGAGCCCATGTGGTAACATTAGTTACAGAATGATGCATCCCATAATAACAGCATTATTAGCTCCACTTCTAGAATCAACCAGGCTTTAAAGAGGTGGGAGTTTTTTTGTTTGCATATCCATATTATGGGATGAATAAACAGTGGTGTTTTCCAGAATAACAGCGGTGTTGGTAGGGGACATGATGGTGCTAGCTGGGGAACATGGAGGCGTGACTTGTGGAGTTCCTGAAGTGTTATTACTGCATGACATTTCTCTTAATAGGGCTGTAACTAGGGCCAGAGCCATCTTCGTCACACTCTGAAAGTCATGTAGGTACATTGATGAACTATCCATACTCTAGAAGTCAAGACTTAATTTATTTATGACAGTATACAATTTGTACAACTGATGTTATTGAGTATATTTATTTTAAACTTTCCACCATCTCAAAAATAATTACTTAGTTTTATCATCATCATATACATAATGCAGCTATCTAGATTATCTGAGATATAAGTCTAGACTAAAGTTAATACATGTTATTAAGGAATAACATCACTGCTAACATTAATACTTTGATTAATGCTGAATGTAACTTTAAGATAATTATAATAATTAATCATTTTGGCTACATTTGTTCCAGGTCATTTTTATATTAATATTTTATGATTACTAGATAGCTACCTAGCTGGATAAATGATTGAAATAAGCAGGTTCACTGATATTATAAATAATGCATGTTTAAAACAATGCGCAATGCATATTTAAAACACGCTTAAAATCATGCACGTGTGTGTATGATACAAGTTGAGATGTAACTGCAGTGGCAGCAGTTATGTGCAGGTGTGTAAAGTGCAGTGGTGCTGTGAGGTAGTGGAGGTAGGAGTGATCTTTGGTCCATGTGTACTAATTGTCTGATTAAGAGTCTGAATAGCCTGCGGGAAGAAACTCCTCCTCATTCTCTCTGTCTTGGTCTTGAGAGCATGGTAACACTTACCGTACCTGAGCAGGGAGAAGAGTCCATGGTTGAGATGGCTCGGGTCCTTCACTATATTCCTGAACTTGGTACAGCATCGCTTATCGTAGATGCTCTGCAGGTCAGAGAGCTAGTGTGTGATGCCTTCAGCCGATCGCACCACCAGTCTGTCTGTCCTGCACAGTGCTGTTCCCAAACCAGGATGTTCCTGGTGAGGATACTCTCTATGATGCAGGTGTAAATGTTCCTCAGTACCTTAATAGATAGTCTGAAGTCCCTCAAGAGTCTAAGATGGTACACCATTCTTCACCATTTACATTTTACAATATATATATATATATATATATATATAATCCAAAAAATGAAAAAGGCAAAATTGGCTAAATTTAGAAAAGCAGACAAGAAATGACAATCAACAGCTTTTACATTTCAATAAGAGAGCATGTTACAAGATTTAGTAACAGGTAAATTGAAATAAAAAAAACAAGGCAAATTATTAATAATACCACATGTACAGCAGATAATTTTTAAAATTGTACTTATCCTATGAGTAGGAAAGTCCCCAAGTTGTGTGAGATCACAATAACTCAGTAAAGACAGAAAGTATGATCCAGAATCAAAATTAATATGTACCAAGCATAACAAGCAATTCCAAAAGTTGGTCAACTAAACCAAACCAAACCAACAAAAACCAAAACCTTTACAAATTCAACCAAAAAAAAATCAATGAATAAAACTTTTGGGAGGACAATAAACAAGCATTATGACAAACTACATCCCAGAGCCTTGAGCACCCTGATTTTGAAGGTGGACATTTTATGAGTATTACATAGACATGGATCAGTTCCATTGTTAAATAATACTGCAAGACCCCCACCTCTCCCAGTCTTTCTGTGTGAGGTTGTATATTTAAAATTAGGAAGAACAGCAAAAGTCCAGGTGAAATTGAGGTCATTAAGCAGAGCAGTTTTGTCAGTGGGTGATCAGCAGTTCAGTAGAGCTATATCTGACAGATGATGAGATGTGGATGTACTGGACAAATGCAGAGAAGTAACACATGGTACCTTTTGTAGAACTGTGTACTTCACTCCGCCATATATACAGAGTTTCAAAAGTGATGATGAAAGGAAACAAAACCCACACACCTGCTAGCTCGCTCTTAGAGTACCATAACGCCAAGCACTACTGATTGCAAGCACTAAGTTGGCCAAAACAGAGCCGAAACACCAAACAGACAGTCAAACAGCAACACTTGTAACTGTAAAAAGCTGGTAAGCTGGAGGATATTCACTCACCTTACCAAAACCTATGTGCCATACGTGCATAGTCAGGAACCAGAATGCCAGTACAGGGAAAATTGCTAGCGGCATGACCTAACACTCACAGCAAGTTCCCGGTAATGTGGTAAGAGATGGCAGCAAATCAAACAGCCAAAAAAACATCAAGGAAGGCAGAAAATCAAAGATGCAGTAAAAGAAGAGACACACAAAAGTATCCAGAAAAATACTAAAAATTAGAAAAGGAAATCCAGCGAGAAGAAGCAGAAAACCTGAGCACAGCATAACTCTTAACCAGAACCAGAAGGCCATATATATATCATTTTTTACTCTTTTTTTGACGCTGCTTCTGGGCATGGTTAACATTTCTTTTTTTTGCAAACTAAAGTTTTATGTACCTCTGTATTTAAGTGCTTGACAAAAGTTTGCCAAAGGAAGCCCATGTGCGATACAACCCCATATTTGAAAAGTTTTGGACAGTATGGAAAATGACACAGATATTTTGTTTGGTCAGTTTCATTTCATTTGTTAATAAACATCAATTTCTGCTTTTAAGGCCTGCAACACGTTCCAAAAAAAGTGAGACAGGGGCAACTTAGAGCTAGTGATGAATTACCAAAACTAAATAATGACGTGATCTCAAACAGGTGATGTCAACAGGTGATTATAATCATGATTTGGTATCAAAATAGCATCCAAGAGAGTCTTTGATGAGAAAATATGGCCAGAGAATCTGCAGTTTGCCAATAAATTTTTAAGAAACATATTAAAATGGTTAAAACTATTTACCTCAAATATAAATTGTAAGGGATCTGCACATTTCTTCCTCTACAGTGCATAATATTATTAAACAGTTCAAGGAATCGAGGGGAATTTCAGTGCATAAGACCCCAAGAGAGCATACTTAACCAGTGCTCTTTGATTCCTCAGATGCCATTGCATGCCATGAGAACTGTCATTCAGAAATAGCTGATATAACAACATGGGAAAGGGATTACTTTGGCAAGCACTACAATATACAATTACTTTGACAAATTCCACTTAAAACTTTACTGTGCAAAAATAAAAGGCTCATGTTAACCATTTCCAAAAGCAACGTCAACTCCTCTGGGCTTAGAGGCATCTAGGATGGACCATCACACAGTGGAAATGTGTCTTGTGGTCAGATGAATCAGTATTCCAGGTCTTTTTTGGAAAAGATAAAAGCTGCGTACCCATCCAGACTGTTATCATCAACAAGCCCAAAAGCCAATATCTGTCATGGTATGGGGCTGTCAGTGCTTTTTGAAAATGTAATTTACACTTCTGTGATGGCAGCATCAATAATGAATATAATAATAATTAATTAATAATGAATAGTGAAATTTTAGAGCAACATCTCCTGCATTCAAGATGTCATCCTTGTTTCAGCAAGACAATGTGAAACCACATGCTGCACACATTACAAAGGCCTGGCACAGGAGTATGGGTACTGGGCTGGCTTGCCTGTAGTCCTGACCTGCCCTTAATAGAGAATCTGTGGAGAACTTTGAAATGAAAAATGTATTGCACATCTTTAGACATGTTTGCCGGAATAATGGGACAAAATAACACCTGAAACACTATACCAATTGGTATCATCTGAGCTAAAATTTATTTTAAGTGTCATTAAAAACACTGGTAACATTACAAAATGGTAAATGCTCTACCGATGCCAACTTAAACATTAAACACAGGAAAGGAAGTTTATTAATGAATGAAAAGAAGTTTCTGCACTGAAATAAAAGTCAAAGTAAATGTAAGAAACACTTGTGTGGTTTTATTTGTGTTTTCCATACTGTCATAACTTTTTATGATTTGGATTGTATTACCTTTTGATGAATGATGATTCTGTTTGCAGGGAGTGGCATGTATATTTTGCTTAAGCTTGCTCCCTGGCCTTTTGGGACTACAATTCCTCTTATTTCCTTTAATGATATTCCGCACTACATATATCATCTGCCCACCTCTGTTCTTTCAGTCCTCAAATAACATTCTTTCTTATTTCTGATGGAAAATGCAAAATGATTATCCATAAATAACTGCAAGTGGATAAAACATTATCTTTCCATTCACTATAGAGAGAATTTTAAATAAACTTTTTTATTCATGGCAAAAATTTATTTACATACCTAAATACATATGTACTTACATATACTTTTGTCTCTACTGACATCCCAGGACAGCATGGTTGTTTGGTGGGTAGTACTGTCGCCTCACTCTGGGGAATCCATAGAACAGCCTCATTTGGGATACCAAGCCGCGCCATCAGCTGCAGGGGATCCTTTCGCATCGCTGAGGGTCCAAGGGCCCGCCGAGGTTCGGAGGAAACCCCTCCGGCCGCGAATTCAAATGCGGGCTCACCGAGCCCTGGGTCCTGGGTCATCCTGGGTCAGCCCCTACCAACCTCGATTCCCAATCGCCATCAGCTTTCAGGGAATCCATGCGGCGGAGTCCGGAACGGACTAAAGAAAAAGAATACAACAAAACCACAACGGGGAAACACTGAAAACGTGCAACCGTAATGAGCCAGCGAACACAAATGTGATCGCCGGGCTTATGTACTCAACATATAATCAACAAAAGTGAAAACAGGTGCGTACCGAAAAGAAACTAACCAATAGATTGCTGCGGTAAATGAAAACAAACGCTGTGAATGACGTCTGGAAAAACGCGGAAACAAAACAGTAAGGGATCAGGGTGAAATAATATACCGCAGCGAAAAACGAAGAATGGGCTCGCAGCGCAATCCCTAAAAGTTCTGTTTTCTTTCTTCCTCTAAAATGCTCCTAATGTTTGATTGTGTGTAAGTGCCCTACCATGGATTTGTGCCTAGTCTGGGGTTATTCCTGCCTTGCACCCTGTGTTGCCAGCTGGATACCTGCTCTCTCAAGACCGTGTAAAAGGATTAAATAGATAAGAGTGTGAATGAATGAATGACTGCCCAGGATTGCAAACTCAATTTATTTTCTCTGTCTTTTCTATTTCTATTTCTCTGTTTGTGTGTTCCCTTGAAAAGAGGGTCTTAACAGGTGCAGTTTTGTTCATTTTCTCCTCCTATGGCACACCACTTATAATTAATTCTTTTGGGCATTCAGAGGTAGAGGTGTCATATTATCCCTCTTGCATTCTCTGCCATAAAACTCCTATTCTTTTCACCATCTGATTAGTCAGATGTGTCCTATTATCCACTTAGAGTGAGTGGGATGGAGAAAGGGAATGAGAAGAGAACATGATGCCTATAGTACTTTACTCTCTCCCTCAGACTCTCTGGCCTAACTTAATTGAGTCCTTCTGGATAGATTGGAAGAAAGATGAGGTTGGAGATGTTTGTATTCGTTTCCTAAGAAAATGAGGTCCTTTCACCAGCCGAACCCCAGCACTGTGCCTGTTTTCTTACCATCTCTTCTGTTAGAGTGAAGTGGAGGTATCATTAACACTGAAATGAGCTGAAAGAAAAAGAGGGAAGACTCTTGTCAGTGCTCAGTTGCATAAGTTTCAGTCCAGAGTTATAAGAAAGGCATGAATAGGTAAATATAAACAAATTAGTGTACATATAAAATTCTAAATTAATTAACAAATTATATCAGGCAGATATATTCTATATCTATAATAGTAGCATGTGATAGCTTTACATTTGTAAATATATCATTTAAATAGTTTTTATTAGCTTTCAGATATGACAGACAAAACCATATATAACCACTCCCAATGCTTGAGAAAGTGGTACAACTCTTGCCTACCTTACTTCCCTTGTTTGGATGTTAGCAGCAACTTTTTACTTCCTCTCTCCATTTCAGCATGATCAAATACTTTCTTGAATTCAGGAATCGGCAAAGCGAGAATCAAAAATCAAAATAACAATACAAGAAATGTTCAGTATGGTGCATAAAGCCAAACAAAATACTTTACATCCGACCAGCAAAAGTTCGGGATTTAAATCCCAGTGGAGGTGGGGCTGCTTGGGCTCTAATTGGCCAGGCACAGATGAACCTAGTTCTGAATTAGTACTCCAAAGACTGTGTTTGTGAGTGCTTGGGCTCCGCCGGGCGAGTGCGCTTGTTTACTGCCATGTTTGATCAAGTTTGGAGCTGACATGCTGGGCGTTTCAGTAAAATGTATCAATTACTAAGACTATATTTTGATTGTTTTAGTGGTGACCCATGACTATTTGAGCTAGGCCTTCATTTTGAGACATAGAACAAAAAATTTGCAGGAACATACATTTAAAATGCCCAGTGCATGTTAATACATTGGTGCTTGACAGTTTGTATTGTTACTTTATGCATTAACATGACCTGAAACCTTATCAAATTCTAAAGTTCCAAATGTACTGTAGATAAAGAGAACCCAGTAAAATAAATGTTGAAATAAATGCAATAACCTACAGGAACATAATCTAATGCCACTTACCTATGACCTACGGCAAATGTATATGAAGTACTAGCAGCTAATTTATAGGTAAAATTAGAATTAGAGATGTTTCAGTCACTGGTATGGCTATGATGCAGAAAACCTTTGGTCCACACTTCCTGACAAGAGGGAGGATGATGTTCTTATGGAAATTTAATGCCATGTGCATCCATGTGTATGACATAAGGGTAATAGGGGTAAAACAGTGAGAAACAATGTACCATAAATAGATTACCGAAATAAACAATGATAATGATAATGACTTTGTCTGGAACATGTGGCACACAGCATAGTTGATTGTGCATATATGTGTGTTTGTGCATGTTTTATATATTTATGGGGACTTATTCATAATGACTGTGTGTATAAAATCTGAGGTCAATTGTCTTTGACTAAAATATACTCTTTTTTTCTTTAAAAAAGCAGCACTTATTTAAATATCAATGCCTAAAAGAGCTAAACAGATTACATGGTTATTATTTGGGCATGGTAATACACAAGTCAGTGAAATACCTCACAAAAAAGTATACTATAGAGTCAAAAGTCTGTGGACAACACTTCTATGGACTGCACTGAATTAAGTGAGACCAGGTTCATCCCAAGATGTCAAGTCAAGTCAAGTCAAGTAGTCTTTATTGTCATTTCAACCATATACAGTACAGTAAACAGTGAAACGAAAC
>JAUZST010007425.1:0-14189 GCA_034779995.1 Parotocinclus haroldoi | reverse complement strand
GTGTGTGTGTGTGTGTGTGTGTGTGTGTGTGTGTGTGTGTGTGTGTGTGTGTGTGTGTGTGTGTGTGTGTGTTATCTGGATAAGTGCTGCCTGCAGACGCTCTGCGTGAGCCGGAGGCTGCCAGAGACGTTGAGCCCCTCAGGAGACACAGGAAGCACACACACTTAATATACAAACCTTAATGAATTTCATGATACAAACAAAACTGTCTATCTGTCTCTCTTTCTCCATCACACTCTAAGGGCACTGTCTAGACACACTCCGGAGATACAGACATACCAGCCGTGTGTGTGTGTGTGTGTGTGTGTGTTTGTTAGAGGTCAGCTTTGATTAGGAGTATAATTACTATTTTCTATCTTTTCAGTTGATGGCTGGCTTATGAATACACTGTATACTGTAATACTGTTATCTTGAATGGTTGATTTTTTACCCATTAAACACTCATGTATGGATGCAAAGCAACATAAGCAAAGCAACACTGACTCTGGATGCCAAAGCCGAATGTCTTTGATGACTTACAATTTCTGTGTGCAAAAGTTTGTAGATTTATTCTTCCATTTTCAGATATGATGATAATGATCTGTAAAAATGGTAACATATTAAGCCTATAGTCCCGGGTCCATGGGACTCCCAGCAGTGCATTCCATCAGTAATAAAAACATTTGCATTAAAACAGTAAAGCAACTGCATTGACTCTGGATACAAAATGTATGTTTCAGTTCTGTGAAATTCTGAGACTTTCTAGATATCATTATAGGATATTTGCTTTTAAAGCAGTTTTGTGGGCAGTATAGATAGGGGACCTCATCATACCCACCCCAAACATATTAGTTAGTGTTGCAAGAACAGGTACGAAATCAAGAGTATAAATTTAGGAAAAGACAGTATTCAAACAATAACGGTGAAATAACTAAATGGAGAACAAATGTGTTCACCAGATTAGTGAAATGTGTGTGTGCCTTGTCTTGCTACACTAGTGAGGATCAAATGTCCCTATGATGATAGGAAAACGAGGAACTTTGACTAGCGATGACCCTTTTTCTGCTCCTCACTATTTTAACTGTTTTTTCCTACTTAAAGTTTTCTTTTATTTAAGTAACCAATAGATCCATTACTGCACTGTCATTCATCAATAAAAAGTCTTCAGAAGGAAAGCAAAATGCGTGTGTGTGTGTGTGTGTGTGTGTTTGTGTGTTTATAATGATGTGAGCAGTGTAATGTGGTACAGTAGCTCTGCAGTGATAGTGATCTGTGTTTACAGGAGCTGATCACTGATCTGTGTGTCCACACATCCCTGATAACATACACACACCGTCTTGGTAAACATACGTTCATGGGGACGTTCCCTTGACTTGTACCTGTCCAAATAAAAGTCTGGCCCCCACCAAAATATAAATACTTGGTCACACATACACCCATATCATTACAACTCATTACATGGACACACACACACACACTCCCAAAGTCGAACTACATCAGCAGTCCAAATAAACACACAAACACACACACACATGCATTTAACCTCTTGCACCAACGTCTGTGTTAATGTTATATGATGTATTCATATATGCATCTCATAAGTGTCTTGGTGCAGTTTTAAATATGGAGTGTTCTCCCAGTGTGGGTAAGGTTTTTTTTTCAGATACTCAAGTTTCCGCCCATATTCCCAAGAAATTCATTAGGTTAATTGGTTTCTCTGAATGGTCCCATAAAGAGTGTGTGTGGCAGTTCTATCCTTACTCCTGTCATGGATATAGACATTGGTGCTGAAATGATGTCTATAGGCTAAATATAAAACATAGATTGTAGTACTTTTTATTATACTTTGCATTTGTGTGTTTCTCTATATACTACACTGTTCACTGAGTATTAATGTTATGTAATTATATTACACTATGTATACATTTATTTTCTTGTATTATTCATTATGTTTATGTTCTTTTAATTTAAATTATACTATTCATTATTGTCATGTAAATAGCCATTCTCCTGTTATAGGTATAATCACTGGTTTTACTATTATTAAAAAAAATAAACAAAATAAATGCATTGTACTGTATTATACAAGTCCAATGCCACGAGATATTTTTAAACGCTCTCTCTCTCTCTTTCTCTCTCTCTCTCTCTCTCTCTCAACTAAAAATAGCTGGAGCTGGTCACGTCAGGACGATGCTGAGGGTCTTTTGTGTGTAGTGGGCGGAGCTTAATCAGTCGGCGGGCTTTATAAGTGCCCAGACCGCAGCGTGACCGACACACGCTCGCTCAGTGGTGTTTTAGTACAAGTCTGCGGCGAGATTTTAGGAGTTGTTTCTTGTACAGAAGTATGCACCTTCATTAATTTCCTTACCTTCAAAAGAGGCCGAAATGACGCTCGGAGGAGACTCGCTGTCCAATTATTGCACACCTTACTCACCTTCAGCGCTGTTATCACTGCCATCTGCATCACCATCGTCACCAGCCTGTTCTAACTCGAGCGGTTCCGTCAGGATGAGCAGAAAGTTCCGGTAAGTTCCTGTTATTATTATTATTATTACTGATGTTGTTGCTATGGCAACATGGAGTATATTATGTTATATGAAAGTATAGCACAGTCCAAAATGTCAGTGCTTTTCAGAGAAAATATTAAACAATCAAACAAACCAAGCACTTACCAAAAATCGAGCTGTTAAGCCACTGGACTGCGCACTAGGGCTCAGGGTTCAGATCCCACCTCTGCCAAGCTGCCTCTGTTGGGTCCTTAAGAAAGACCCTTAACCCACTATTGCTGGGATTGTAGGGCAGCTGTAAGACAGGTTACATTGCAAACCATGCATCGTAACTCTTACATTTTAATGGTCTATATGAGTTTTCCTCCACATGTTAAGTTCATTGGAAACTCTGAAGTGTTCCAGTAATTGTGTGTGTGTGTGTGTGTGTGTGTGTGTGTATGTGTGTGCGTATGCTAGGTTATTAAAAGCAGAAATAGGTTGTTTTGGGATTGTGTGTGTTGACACCTTGTTTGGGATTCATCCCCACCTTGCACCCTGTGCATGTTTCTATACATGCTTAATTAAATTTAAGAATTAGTTATAGGTAATTATACACTATTATATGTCATGTGGATTTCAAATTTCTATTAGTTATGTTGGGTTATATTAGGTCTTTGGGTGGGATATCTCTCTCTCTCTCTCTGAGACACACACACACACACACACACACACACATTACCTCGGTCTGCCCCATGTTTATTGTATGCCCGCCTGATGAATCTCATGCATACCTGTACCAATATAAACATGTACTTACATTTCTGTATTTTCACAACTGACGTGTACAGGTCCACTAAAGGAGCGTCGAAAGCGAGGCGTGATCTGATCAACGGAGAAATTCGGAAGCTGCGAGCACTGCTCCCGATCGGTGCTGAGGAGCGCGAGCGCCTCTCCTACCTGCACGCCATGTCCATCATCTGCACGTTCATCCGAAAGTCAGTTCTCCTCCAAAGTAAGGTTCAATCCTAATACAAATTAACTCCATCTGACTTTACAATCAAACCTCAAAAATTGGACTTTATTGGTTCAGGTGAAATTAGGATTTGTTTGAAGTCGGAATCCAATTCATTTCAGACACACCCTGAGGGCTGGGTGATACATGTGCACGTACAGGTGTACGTCTCCCCCACCCCCCGTAGGGTCTTTTTGGCACCAGACCCTTGGTCTATGGCTAACTGGGCATGGCTGGTAAATCCCAATGCCAGAAACTACCAGATCCATTACCAACTCAAAACACAACTGAAAGCCGGACACAAGTTATGACCACCACCTCCCACCACAACCCTGTGCTTTACCTCTGAGCCCCTCTGGTTCATATCACTTGACTGGTATAGTAAGATCTGAGTTGCATTTTGACTTAACAAGTACAGGGATAGACCAAGAGGATCTGGTGCCTGAGAGGCCAAGACGGCTCTGTGCAGGATTGGGGCTGAAACAGAGCTACTGGCCTTATAAAAAAACGAAGGGTCTAGCACCTGAAAGACAGGTGAGTTACTGGACCCACTTGGAAACTCTGGCTGGCTCTGTTCAATGTAACGCTTACCAGCTATGGCCTCGTTACATATACATAATAAGAGGTGTCTCTATAGAAGAAATTGAAAGTATGTTTTTTACACTTGAGTCTAAATCCCATGTTTTTGTCTATTTGTCTTCCTCTCTGCAGCCAGTGTAACAAGCAGCACTGATGGAGGTCTGGTTCCTCCGAGTGCAGATCTCCTTAATGCTCTTCCTGGTTTTATCGTAGCCATGACCAAAGATGGGAAATTACTCTACGTGTCTGAAAATGTCTCTCAGTATCTCGGCCTGTCCATGGTAAGTCAGTATTGCATCCTTTCCACCAAAATATTCAGATTGTAATCTGAAATAGTTAAGTTAAACTGATATGTGTTCTGTATAATCAATAAAGCTCAAAGACCAAAAGACCCTGGAACCCAGTTTCCAGCAGCTGAACTGAGGTTGATCCGAGAGATTACCGGAAGCTTGTGCTGACTATTGACTATGTTCACTGATCCCACATTATGTAAACTAGTCTCTATTATGTAAGCAGACTCTCCTGTGCAAAAAAAAATGGACCAAAAAGAAAACATTACGCATTTACGATTTCAACAGCAAATAAGATTTAAACATATAAATGAACTAACTTTATTTTACTTATGAGACTTTCCTTTCCCTTTGGTTTCCTTGCGTTCTAACTCTGACCAGGCCGAAGCATGAGCCCGGCAGACTTCCAGATCATTTCTTTCTGGCAGCATTACCCATTCTTTCAAAGCATTGACATATTCCCTTAACAGCTGACGTTGAAATGAGGATTTGCTGTACCTTTAGGGTCTTGAAATATCTTAGCCTAATCTGAAGAAGACTAACTGCACCCATGTGATTTCGGAAAGCAAAACCCTACCTGATACTTTGCTTTTCCCGGGCAAATATTCTCACTCCTTTAAACTGGAACTCACAAGACTGCATATTGGGGATCTCTACGTGTAGATATCTGTCACTCCTGACTTGTATTCCTGTGACGGGCTGCATCAGGTGTTGCACATTACCAACTAATGACTAATAACTCAAAGTTAGGCCAAAGTAATATTTATTTATATGGCGCTTTTTACAATGGAGCATTGTCTCGAAGCAACTTTACAGCATTAGATTATGTTCAATGCCCAATCCAAAAGTCTAGCAAGTCTAGGCCAACAGTGGCAAATAAAAACTCCCTAGCCGGTATTAGGACCATTTGTAGCTTAAATATTAGGTCCACTATTAGGTTTGCCCCATTTTTGCCCAGGGTTGTACTGGCATGAACGTATTTTTACACATTTTGCATTATGTTACTAACCAAGCTGTATATCTACAGGTAGACGTTCTGCAGGGAGATACCTTCTACAGCATGATCCACAACAATGACAAAGAAAAAGTGAGGTTCCAGCTGGAGAACAACGATCTGAGCGCAGGTAAAAGACAGACAGACAGACAGACACACACACACACACACACACACATTTTTATACATATAATATGAGCTGCTATATTAAATCTCTCGATCTCTATATATAAATCAGGAGGAAGCAGCGTGTGTACGTTCAGGTGTAACAGACAGTGGCGCCATCTGCTGGTCAAGACACGCACGTTCGAGCCTCATCGTCACCTCGTTGTGGCTCTGTGTTCTCCTATACCGAGAGAGAGTGACAGTTTCGTTACTACGCATACTCTAGACATGAGATACACGGGAACAACACACAGGTAACTACTAACCTAGCAGATACAATACACACACACATAGAGTAACATTCACCAAACAGGTTACACAGACAAATGTGATGGAGTTGGGTGACATCACAGTAATAATTGCATATGTGTGCATTGGTAGTATGGTATTACACTTGGGTTATGAGGCAGAAGAGCTGATCGGCAGATCCTGGTACAGCCTTATCCACCCTGATGACCTCTTGCTGAGCACCAGGACACACACTCAGCTAAGTGAGTGCCTTTGTTTCTCTCTACTGCACATTGACATGAACTGAAACTAATCCTGCAGATTGCAGTGTCAATACAAATAGGAACAACAATCATCGAGGTCGTGTCGTGTGTTGTTTACAGTACACTGTGAGCAAGCGGAGACGGTTCTGCGTGTTCAGAATAACCAGATGAATTGGGTTTGGCTCTACATCATGGCCAACAAAGAATCCCAGAGTGAGAAAATCACCTGCACCAACTACATCATCAGGTAACTCATGATACCCACAGCTTACAGTTTTGTAACACTAAACTGTTAGAAGTTGCCGTGCTCTTCACTTTCGGAAATGAATTACACCTGTATAGTGGGGGCACCCCTGGTGAGTGGCGTTCGTCACATACACCAAGAATCCGCCTCGAGGAGCTCTGAGACTGTGGAAACAGACATTCAGAAACATAAAATGCAAAGCAGAGCTGAACACTTCAGCATGGTGTCATAGAATTTTGGTGTCAGAGGTGGGATAAATGGTCTGGATGGTGTATCGGTAGAGCACTGGTTCACCCTGCTCTATTTTCTCCCGCCTCAGACAAGGTAGGGTTTCAGTTGTGCCTGAGTTTCGATGCCAGTCAGTATGGGTGCTGGGTCTGTGTGGTGCCCCCACATTACAGAACAGGAGTTGGTTGCTACAGATTTTTGGCACAGATGAAAGAATAAAATAAAAGTGAATCAATAAAAGATGATGCAATGACATTTTGATACTTTGATGTCCTGCAGTGAAGTGGAGGCGCTTTATCTGCGAGAGAAACTCTGCAGCAGCATGTCTACATCATCGTCTCCATCTCCTGCTCCGTCTGTCAGTCCTCCGCTCTCTCGCGCTGGCCAGCGCTCCCCCAAGAGACCAGCAGATGGCAGCAGGGGTGGCGATGGCCGAAGCAGGAGGAAAAGCAGACGCACGTGCAAGACTACACCGGACAACAATGTACCTGCTTCCTCTCCTCCCTACAGTCCGACTTCCTCCCTTTCACCTCCATTACAGGAAGTCAGCCATTCACACTTCCTGTTCCCCTCTCCGATGTTTACATACCAGTCATTCAGTCCAGCCTCTGTGTCATCAGACTCAAGCCATATATCATCAGACCTCATGCCACTGCCTTTATCAGCAGAGCCAGTCCCTCCGACATCAGTCTCCAGCCCTTTGTCCCCGCCCTTGTTCTGTTACCCGAGCGACTGTGCCTATGTCCCCGATATCCACGCGGAACTTCCTGTCGGCTCAACAGACTCTTTCCTCCATCTCCAAGACTTTGCTCTGCTCCCCCCAGCTCAGACAGGCAGTGAAAGTGCATTCGCAGTCCCCGAGAATTACGCATCGTCGGACCAGCTGACTCCTCCCCCTCTGTCCCTCCAGTGTTACAGTGAGACGGAACAGGAAGTGATCAGCGTTCTCGCACAGCAGATCTCGACGCTTGCCAGCAGCTTCGTCTCCTACCGCGCTAAAAGCTACACCCCTTGCCCTGCGAACGCCGCCTGCTTCCAGTCACATGACCCTGAGGCCTTCCTGTTGGACGAAGATATCATTGACAATGTGCTGCAGGTCCCACAGGCTCCGTTGGAGGTTCAGGCTCTGGAAACTCTGCTGGATATAGAAATGTGTTCTTCTTCTGACCATCAAAGTAACCTCGGCTTGTATGTCAACACAGACTTCCTGCAAGGTAGCGCGCACACACACACACACACACACACACACACACACATATATATATATATGATGATATTTATTGATATTTATTGATTTTTATGCAGCAGTTTTGCAGTTCATACAACAAAATAAATAAACCTAAGAAAGAAGAGAATGACTGAATTTCATACTGAATGTGCTCTAATACCAACAGTACCTTCCACCACGTAGTACCTTTAACACATAGTACATTTACCTAGCCAGTAAATAGTTGCTACGTAACAGTAACAATTCCCTACCAAGTACCATTAGTATGAAGTGCAAATAAGCAAAGATGAAAGGTAAAAAGTGAAAGATGAAAGATGAAAGTCATATGTATTCAGAATTAAATGATAGCATTACCTTTCTTTTAGGGTTATTCTGTCATTTGTGATTGTTAAATTGGAGTTAACTGTTGTATAAATAGCAAAAGCCATATCTAAATATATGGTGTGGTTTTTTTCTGCAAATAACATCTAATCATCAAACAAATCAGCCTGGTAGGCTTACATGCATTCTGCATGCAAAACAGCAAGTGGCGCTAATTACACAAAATGATTCTTTAGTTTAAGTTTTCTGTACATATTTATTTCGTCAAGTGATTAGCACCGTCACCTTACAGCTCCAGAGAGTGGCCACTGAATGGCATAGCAGTGCTAAGGAAAAAAAAGATTTTGTTACCTGTACAACTGTGTTTAAATTTTCCAACATTCTGGCTTCTAGAATCTGCAGTATGGTATCTGGCTCAGACTGACATTTAACATTTTAATATTATTTTAACATTTTCAAGTTTCAGTGGTTGAAATAACTATGCACTACCTTTCTTCACCACTAGTTGTCAGTATTCGACCCTTATCCCCAAAATATAGGTAGAGTTGCTCAATATTGGAGTTATGCATATTGAGACTTCATGAGTACTAGCTAAACAGTCAAACAAATATTGTATTTGTTTTATCTTTATCTTACAGTAAGTAATCCTATGTGTTCTGTGTATGTTTCAGATGGCTTTCCTGACAACTCAATGTATTCGAGGGATAATGCACGACTTTAACGCCCCTTTTCACGTACATCAGATGGTAATGACATCACAGCCATCACCATGGGGACAAATAACCACTGTGTTGAGCAGGGATTCTAATTTAATTCATTGAAATGGTACAGAAGCATTTTTGTTGTGTAGCGCTGTACACTGATTTACGGGCAGCTACTGAGCACTCCCTATGCTGAATTATTATTACTTTTTTAAATCCTGAATGCTTCATAAAGTTTAATACAAGCGCTCTTATTATTACTCTCAGAGTTTGGAGTAGATTGAGGGTTTGTTTGGTACAGAACAATGCGTGTATGAACTTCTCTGAATGTCAGTGATTTTACCTGAAAACTATTTAAAACAGATTGAATGTAATAATGATGTAATAATATGACGCGCTACCTCAGGAATGTTTAAACACATTCGTACTCGTATTGCTGATGTGTTCATGATCTGTGAGTATTTTATTGTATTAATAATTATACTAATTGTAATCTGAATGATAGCTGAGTTTATTATATAACAATTTGTGTGTGGGGGGGGGGATTCATACATGCTATATTAGCATGCATTTACTGTAAATCTGGCTTTATTTTTGTAATATTAATAAAGTTGAAAATGTGGAGACAGCTGATTAATGACATTAATATTTTTCCCTCTATTAACCTTGCTTGTCCTGGTTTATGTTCGTGGAGAGGTTCTGAAGCCTATCCCAAAATTAGGTGGAAGCACACCAGGACATCACAGGGCTCAGCAGTGGTCACTCCAGCACTGTTAGGTTTTTGCAAATGGGGATCACCCCCTGCCCAGAAGCAGTGACTAACTCAGCCTTGCAGTAGGCTGGTGTACCGTCTAGAGAACATGTACGTCTGCATGCTGTGTCTGTGGGGATAGGCATGGGAGTCCTGACCAAGACAAACTTGAAAATATAAAGAAAAATATTCATAACATTAACTACTTTAAAGTGTTTTACAATACCAAATCTGAAAAAGTTGGTACAGTAGGGGAAAAAAAAAACATAACAGTGCATTTCTTGCATTTACTGTATATCACTGCAGACAGTATGAACCTGAGATATTTCCAATTTTCCGGCTCGACTTCATTTAATTAAAAAAAAAAGTTGGGGCGGAGGCAATGTAGAGCTAATGATGCAGTTAAAAACTTTATAATGATGTGCATGTTTGTGATCTTCCATCTCTCAGACAGCATAGTTGATAATAACTAATTATTCATTCATTCATTATCTTCTTTCGCTTAATCCACACGGGGACGCGGGCCAGCGCCCCATCTGGCTACTCTGGGCAAAAGGGCAGGAACAACCCTAGACGGGGCCACTTTTTAGGCACACCAATTAATCTAGCATGCATGTCTTTGAACTGTGGGAGGAAACCGGAGTACCTGGAGTAAACCCATGCAAAATACAGGGAGTACCCGTCCACTCCACCCTGGGATTGAACCCGGGACCGTCTTGCTGTGAGGCAGCGGTACTACCCACCGAGCCACCTTGCTTCCTAACAACTAATTAATATATTATTAATTAATCTAAAATAAAACAGATAATATTATACATAACTGAATATTCCAATATAACTGAAATAAAGTAAAAATAAAACTCGCATGCTTTGGACCAAAGACAAAAGGACCATCCAGACTGTTATCAGCAGCAAGTCCAAATGCCAGGGTCTGTCATGGTATGGCATAAAAGACATAAAAGCATTAAGAAAGACACCAGGGCATTGTGGGAAATGTAGTGCCCATATTCCTTCTCGCCAAACCAGGATAATATTTGCTTTTTACCAGCGTGATATAAGAGGGGAACAGCAACATTTTACTGGCACAAACTGGGTCTAATGCTGCCCCTAGACTCAAATATACTATCTGATTATGTCTTAAGAGATGTGTTTTTCCACAAGGAACGACACAAGTCTTGTGTTGTTATCTTTATGTTCACGAAAAATCAAATCAATTTAAACAATGAAGCTTTATTTACTGTACAAACTAAAATGAAACATTAGCTTCAAATACAATATTAATGCGAATTTTAGATGTGAATCGAATGAACAGGAGTCGATCCACAGAACCTCCTTAGGAATCTGGTGCGGGAAAAAACAGAATCAAAGGGCCGATTCAAAGAGCCGATTCAAAGAGCCGACTCAAAGAGCCGATTTGACGGAGAACAGGATATCAGTGGAGCAACACGGTATGTATACGGAACGCTTGTTTATAATAGTTTTCAGTTTACGGTAACTGTAAAGTGTGTTGTTTCGGTATAAATCAATTCACTTTTTACGCTTTCAGCAGGTGGTGGTGTGAAATTTATCTGAACAGTGCAAATAAACAGTTTGGTTGTTTATTCATGCTAACAGGTTATGCTAGCATAGCAGGGCGTTATAAGCTCGAATTCATCTTTAACTTTGGCACCTTGAGCCAAGCAGTGTAATTTCTTACTTAAATATATAAATCTCCATATTAAAATAACTATCGTGGCAAAACAATCGTGCAGTTTTTCATAAACTTTTGCGTTTAATGATTAAGGCGAACTTTTAATTATTACAATGTGTTTACCAGAAAGAGGATGAGAGTCAGTTAGCCGTTAGCCTTGTTTAATAAAGGCAAACCTTCTTAAAAATCTACGAACCAAATAATAATACTTGAATATTTTAGTAGGATTTGGAATAAAGTTGCTTCGGGATTGTTTTTTTTTTTTAATAAAACACATTGTTTTTATATAGTCACACGTCACTTTTTAATTTATGTATTTTTCACTATATAGTTTTCGTGAGTTAGTTAGGATTTACGTCAACAGTATACACATGACCGGCCACTTTATTAGGTACACCAGAGCCAGTACTGAGTTGGACCCCCTTTTGCCTTCGGAACTGCCATAATTCTTAATGGCACAGCTTCGACCAGGGGCTGGAAACGTTTCTCAGGTATTGACTTGATACCATCGTTCATGATCATCCATGATGTGAATCTCCTGTTTCATTGTTGTGATCACCAACAAGCCAGTCGGAGAAGCTCCGAGCTTTATGACATGCTACGATGCCCAGGTGGTGTTTCCAATGTGGCAAGAAAATATCCCCCACATTATTCCACCATCAGCTGTAACCTGAACTGTTGATTCTAGGCAGGGTGGAGCCATGCTTTCATGTCTGGTTACACCAAATTCTCACCATCGGAAGCTATTCTTTCGCTTTACAGCACAACGTCGTGACTCATCAGACCAGGCGACATTATTCTTTTTTCTTTTTCTACAATTTTGGTGAGTCCATGCACCTTGTAGCCTGTTCTTAGCTGACAGGAGTCTCACTCATTGTGGCCTTCTGCCCCTGTAGCCTGTCTGCTTCAAGGTTTTGTGCGTTTATATCCTTCTGCAATACCCTGTTCAACTCATCACCAACAACCATGCAGTCAAATTAAAAAGTCACTTAAATCACCTTTCTTTCCTGTTTTGAAGCTCGGTATGAACTTGAGCAGGTCGACTTGACCATGTCTAAATTGAGTTGCTGCCATATGATTGGCTGAATTGATATTTGCCATGACAAGCTGTTGAACAGGTATACCTAATAAAGTGGCTGGTGACTGTTTAGCTATAATAATTGGTCTTAGGTTGGAGTCCCAATGATGCCGTCCAGCCAGGTTGGACATCATATACATTGTTGATTATCTGTGTTTGGGGAAGGGAGGAGAGAAGATGCACTGTCATTCTGTCCTGGGGAAGAGCGTGAACAAAAATTTGATCATTTATGATTCAGAGATGATGATTTAAGATTGCTGTGTTTCCAAAACACTGTGATTACTCAGTGATTTTTTTTTTCCAAATGTAGAAGTTTTATCAGATTAACTAACTTGGGCTGTGGCCTGTGTTACCAGGTTTGTTACGACGTTTAGGTGTAATGTGGTCAGTTCAGCAGCAGCTTAAGACCTTGTTACAAACATAAGGACTTGTGTGAAGTCTTACTCAGACTTACTTATATTTTGCCTAACTGCATGTGCTGTGGAAGTGTTATTCATTGTGTGTGTGTGTGTGTGTGTGTGTGTGTGTAAGACAGCGTGGTGAGATGTATTATTACAGATATGAGAATGCCGAGGTTAGCTGCTTTTACAAGTATCTCATGTTCAGCTACAACATCATCTTCTGGGTGAGAAACACAAACACACAATACAGTTTCCATGCTGTGCTTTGAGATAATGCGTTCACATCTTTTCCTGTAACACGTCACACACATGCACACACTTCTGTTTCTGTTTTACATGCTGGGTGCGTGGTTTTCTCAGCAGGAAAACAAGAAGTATGTCAGAGAAAGAGTGTGCGCTGTGAATACAGAATGTCTTTACCACTGTATCACGTCCTGTGAAAATGTGGTGGCAAATTGAAAGAGGTTTGGTATTTCTACATGAGAGAGAGAGTGAGTGAGTGAGTGAGTGAGTGAGTGAGTGAGAGAAAGAGGAAAGAGAGAGAGAAGAGAAGAGAGAGGTGGGGGGGGGGGATATGAGCAGAGCCTGGATGTTCCACAGGAAAGGAAATGGGTGTGGTGTTTGTGTGATGAGTGAGTGTGGGAGCATGATGTTTTAGTGCGTGATTAATTATTTATTACTGTTTAATTCATTTAATGGCACCACTACAGTGTGAGCTTTACAATAACATGTCATGTTTTTACACAATTATAAATTGTTTTAAGTGCACTGGCGGTTCCACCCAAGTGTGAATGTTCCAGTGTGTTTGTCATGTCCAAGTTAACTTATCTGAAAATGTAACTAACAAGGGTAAAGGTAGCGTAACCCAACTGTTGATGCTCTTTTAGCTAAGCACGTGCATTAATGCATATTACAGATAATTATGGATGTTGTTCAGTAATTACCAGTGGCAAGAGAAAACAGTGCTCATTACAGCTACTAGAAAAACGACTAGTTTCCTACAACTGAACATGCGGCAGAAAAAGAAGACTTATTTTGTCCTAAGCAGCGTTGTTGTCAAATTGCATGAGAGCGCAGATACGACTGTGGATAGAGAACATGCAAAGGTTCAGGAACTTAAAAATACTTGAAAGCGTGTTTTTACCGTCTGAGTTTAGCACAGAAAGGTATTCGAGGGCATGTATAGAATCGGCCCTCTTCCAATGATAATAACAACAATTATTATAAAGGTCTCAAAATAAGCTTGAGCCACTAGTATTAAGCAGGCACTGATAAGGGAGGGAGAGCATAGCTTAGGCAGGAGAGTGAGAAAGTCTGCAGAGCAATTTGAAAATAAAAGTCTTTGTTGCTTGACATTCACATGTCATTGGTACATTCGGTGAAACTGCACGTCATGCGATCCGGAGGGACACCATGTTGTACATTGTATTAGCAATGCAAAATGTAATACTGTGTTGTACCCATATTGACGAAATGGCCAATTGGCGAGATAGCCGTGTTTCCCATACATTGATTTTTTTATATTAACACACGTGGATATATATATAT
>JAUZST010007424.1:0-14189 GCA_034779995.1 Parotocinclus haroldoi | reverse complement strand
AGATGTATTTCCTGTTATCTCCCCTGTGTCTTTACCTGACATGCAGCCCCATATCATCAATGACTGGAAATTTGCAGATTTTCTTCTGTCACTCATCTTTATATCTTTATATATAAGATATCTTTATAAGATATAAAGATTGCAGATTCATGATTTATCACTGAAGATTACTTTCATCCAGTCATCCACAGTCCATGATTGCTAACTTTATACCACTTTATACTTTTCTGTTTTTGTGTTAATGATGGCTTTTGTTTGGCTTTTCTGTATGTAAATCTCTTTTCTTTTAGGTGATTTCTTACAGTTCGATCACAGACATTGACTCCCGTTTTCACCCACTTGTTTCTTATTTGTTTTGTTGTACATTTTCTGTTTTCAGCACATATTGCTTTTAGTTTTCTATCTTGACGCCTTGATGTTTTCCTTGATCTACCTGTTTGCTTCCCTTTTACAACCTTCCCATTTTGTTTGTACTTGGTCCAGATTTTAGACACAGCTCACTGGGAACAGCCAACATCTTTTACAACATTTCGTTATGATTTACCTTCTTGAAGAAGTTTAATAATTTTCTCCTTTGTTTCTACTGATATCTCTCGTGTTGGAGCCATAATTCATGTCAGTCCACTTTATGCAGCAGAGCTCCAAGGTGTGATCACTTTTTTTTAAAACTGGCGACTAATGCAGGTGTTTGTTTAAGAAATACAAATTACAGAGCGATTCAATAATATTTGCCTCAGAATTTATTGATTTTTTTCCTCTACTTGATCCAAAAACACAGTTGTGACTACAACAATTATACTTATTTCTTTTTTTAATTATTCCCTCAATGCCAAAAGATTTTTAGCATTCACATAGTGTAAGTTTAAATGACAATTTAATCAATGTTTACCTAAACACTGGGAAATATTTTGTTATGAGGAATTTGCTTGCACTTATGCCCAAATGTTTATGTTTTCAGACCCTTTCATTTTTGTTGAGGCCTAAAATAAAAAAAAAACATTTAAAAACAGACATATTAGAAATTTTTGCAAATTTTTTGCAAAGTCACACCTGCTGACTTTTGGACAACTTCCTTGCTCACCTTTTCCATCCTTCTAATAACTCACATCACCTGTAGTAAATTCAGCTGACTGGACATGATTTGGAAAGACACACAGACAAGGTCTCAGCTATCAATGCAGAACAAAACCAAGCCGTGAGTAGGAAGGAACTGTCTGTAGAGCTCAGAGACAGGATTGTGTGAAAGCACAGATCTAGAGAAGGCCACAAAAATATTTCTGCTTCCCTGAATGATCCCATGGATTCTAAAATTCTTAAGAATTTAAGAATCTTAAGAATAAGTTTTAGAACAACCAGGTCTCATCCTAGACTCAAAATAATAATAATAAGGGGGGAAATGGCCTTGGTAAGAGGTGACCAAGAACCCAGTTGTCACTCTGGATGAGGTCCAAATATCCTGTGTGCAGAAGGGTGAATCTTCAATCTTCCTAGGTCAACACCACCAGGCTGGGCTTTATAGCAAAATGGCCAGACAGAAGCCTCTCATCAGTGAAAGATACGTAAAATCTTTTTGGAAATTCTAAGCAGCAGGTCTGGAAAGGAAAAGTCACTGTTCATCACCTGATTGATTTTTTTAGCACAAGGCAGCAAAATAACAAAATGTGAAAAAAGTGAAAGGTATAAAGACTTTCTGAATGCCTTGTGTGTGATAAATTAGAAATGGGTTCCAAATGCAATGCCAGAGTGAGAAACACAAAAATACAGGTAAGAAGCAGGAAGATACAGACATTTACACAAGTCATACATTTATACAGACATAAAATCTCTTCTCCAGCCTCAAATTTACATAACTTTCTATACCTCAGGCAATTCTGACTGCAGCTATTTACAGTATAACAAGTACCTCAATATACAATATTGTGGAGCTATGACCTTGAAGAGAGTATAACTGTTGATAGCTTATAATTGCTACAATTCTTTAAAGGTGTAAACTGAATTTAATTATCTTAAGCCTGCAAAATGTGATGCAAAAAGCACAAACCAGTCTTCATTTAAGCTTGCATGCCCCTTACACCACTGTACCTCTTCTCTCCTGTAGTGTTGATGTTCACTGTCATGGGTTTCCTCCTCATTCTAACATACATATGTACATACTTACTGTTTGTGTACCAAAGGAGTTTGGGGTGCCCTTCATGGAGACAAGTGCTCGGGCTGGTCTCAACGTGGATTTGGCTTTCACAGCCATAGCAAAGTAAGTAAACCTCATGCTACAATATTTACATGAAAGACATTTAAATGAAGGCTGGCTAAACAATCACAGAGCGATGTCAGTCTTAACCTGTTATAGTTCTGATTGTAAAAGTTAACTTCATTTCTTTGTTGTTCACTCCCCATTCTTGCAGAGAGCTGAAGCACAGGTCCATTAAGGATGTGGACAAACCCAAGTTTAAGTTGCATGAGTATGTCAACAAGGAAATGAAGACCACAGGGTGCTGCAGGATCTGAGGATTCAATTGTGTGCATGTTCATATGATGTGAAGACATCATGATGTGTTTGTTTGCCCAAGTCTAGGGCCTTTTCTGTTGTGAATGTATGTGATTATGTTTACCTTTGCTTAATTGCGTAATATAAAAGTTTGTAAACCCTGTATCAGTGATAGCTAGGGATTAATACATCAAAAGCAGCATTTTATCAGCTTTGATTGAAAATGATGATGATTATTATTATTACTATATATCATGTCATTCTGGAGAAGCACAATTCTGCTCTTTTCTTTCTAAAAAAAGTACCAAAACTCAGCCCTCCAACCAAATTGTAGACACAAATTACTACCACGGCCTTACAAAGAAGGCCGTTTGTCATTTGGCCTACTAGATAAAGAAGAAACGTGCAACCAAAGTCATAATCACATAGTCATAGAACAAGAGATGAGCAATAGCCTAAGCAATGGAGAATCAGTCATATCATTTTATTTTGCCAAACATTTCATACGTACAAGGAATTTCTCTTGGTGAGTGCACAAGTATGACGTACTAAACAGAGGGAGACAGTACACAGCTATTTACAAGGAAGTAAAAAGTAAAAATAAGTACAATAATTTAATAAGGCATAATCAAGGATATGCAGATATGAAAGTGTCAGTATGTAATCAAATGGACTGTAGACTTATGCAGATAGTCATTGTGCAATATAAGCAGTGTTACAGAGTAGTTACACTGTAATGGTGCTTAGCTAGTATTAGGGGGTTCAGCATGGTCAACTTCATCTGATCATTATTCCACTACTACCATTGGATTGTTGGGTCATTGGATTTAAATTCTGACTTTCCTATCTGCATGTTGGACCATAAAATCAAGATGATAAATTAGGTGACATTATATCAATATTCAACTACCCAGTATTAATGAAGCTCTTCCTACCATATTCCTAGATTCCTTTTTATAACATGTAAGAGTTGAGTTCTACGTTGTCTCATCTCTCCATGCTGGCCGATTTGCCATTTAAAAAGATGTAATTACTGTGTGTGAGCATACTGTGCTTACTGTATAGAGCAGTTACTTACTCTTAAAGTTCTCACACACTGAGTCATCAAATAACATTAAAGCATTGTTTGAATGCCACATCATATAAGATAGGATGAACCTTTAAAAGACCCACAGATTGGAAATTCACAATATTTGAATGGTTTGCTAACCACACGCATCTATTAAAGCCACAATTTGCCATCTTCTAATGGATACTAGAAAAAAGTCATTTAAAGCTATATCCATAGCTTATATCATAGCATCCACGCCATTTCATACTGTGTTCTGTAGTGGCTTCCCCAAGTAACGACACAAAATAATACAGCAATGCCATCGCTTCCAACAGTTAGGCTGTCTTGGATTTAAGCCATGGATAGATGGATGGATTAATGGAGCGGTCGGTGGTTAGGTGGACAGAGGTATGGTTCAGAAGGTGGGTGGATGGAAGGAAAGGATGTGTTGGTTGATTCATAGATTTACAAGTCAGTGTATTTGTGGATGGATGAATGGATCTTTGAATTTCAGTAAGTTAGTGACGAAAGAATTTAAGTCTGATTTTACTGAAGGGCTGCAGCTAATTAATTATGTTTTTATTAATATTTGGCCATATTTAAATACAAGTATTTGATGCATAACGTCCATTTAGACAGTGTCTGTTGGTATATATATGCTTACTGTCTTTGTCATTGTGGTTATTAATCATACTGTATCCTAACCACAACCATATTTTAACAAACAGTATCTGCTATATTACAGTAGTTGTAATGACACACAAAAAAGCACAGTTTATGATGTAGAATGTTTTAATTTACAGAAAATTACCCATAATAACCCATGCAGCATCAGCACAATATGACTGAATGCTTAGCAGAATTTGGCTGTTATTACATTCCAAAATCATTGATCTCATTTTGAGAATTCGTTTTTATTTGTGACGGTTAGCCTTCACACCGTGGAGGGAGTGGGATTGGTGCCATTTAATTGGGGAACTGTGTCATTGCAATGCAACACACCAGAGAAACAAGGGGAGAAGCACAATACAGCACACACTCGTATCTAACAGCCTCTCATTTGTATCACAGTTTCTTCACACTTCGTAGATCCCTGCTCTCTTTAGAAATACCTGCTTTTTTTGTAAATACAACAGGAAATACATGTCCAGATTGAATATCACGTCATTTCACAGACAAGTCATGAATGTTAATGCGATGCATACCTGTGTATCTTTGAACAAAACTTATACTCAATCGCTGATTATTTATGTTAATATATGGTTATTTGACCCCAACATAAAAGATGTATGTCATTTCAACATTACCTGTGCACAGTGTCTATAGAAAATGCATAATGATTCATTAAGCAGTAACAGTAATATAAGCTACAACTGCAACATAGCTTGGCTTTTTCAGCCTTTTCAGAGTCTACAACTTCTGCATGTTCTGCCATACACCCACACACACCCACACACCCACACACATATATATATATATTGTCTTTGTGCCAAGAGGAACAACACTGTTGTGGCAGTTTTATACATCAGAGCCATGTTTGGACACCAGCATTTATTCAAACAAATAGCATTTTCTCAAGAGCTCAAATTCTGGAATTGCGTGCAGGTATTAAAGGCTTATTTCATAGATGTTTTTGACTTGTGCAGGTTGATAAAACATTGGGCATAAAGCTACAATAAAGTCTTATACTGTTGACATTAATGTGTATCCATTTTAATATTACTGAATGAATCATCACTCATCCAACTTTTTTCATTTTTATTATAAAATTAATGTATATGTTGTTATACTTGTTTGTATATGTGTTTTAATATATAAATATTTATATATACAACTTCCATATAAATTAACTGATGACACTGGACAAATGATTTTGCTTTATAAACACTTATGCTGATCAGACAAATAATAATTTCAGTATTATTAAAATAATATTAATAATATTGATAATACTTTTTAATATCAAATTCTGTTTGGGCAGATATAACTTAATTTAGTGATGCTGTATAATATTTTAAGTATAGAGTGAGTCAAAAGTCACAGAAACAAATTTTATTTTTATTTTATGTGTACTGTGTCTTTTGACTCACCATGTACTAAAAATGTGATTTAACGTCACTAAAATAAGTGATATATTACAGAATGTGATATAAAAAAAATATTATCAACAGTAATAATATGATTAGAATTGACCATGGCCTATACCTTGCACACAGTGTGATTTCTATAAGACTGCAAGAGCAGCTCAGCTTCCCGTAAATGTAAAAAATGAAATGGTTAAAAATGTAGTTCTGTTAACATTTCATTTAGCACACGTGTGTTAGAGCACGTTCATCTCGAAAACGAGAATCAGCTACGTATCACAAATCGACTGGCATGATTTTGTTCTTGTGCTTTCCCGTAGCATAAATGTTATTTTTATACGCCCCATGGTCAATGCATTTGCCTGTAAAAGTGAGTGTCCATGTTCTTCAATGGGACTGTATGGAATGTTTATGTGTATGTTTTTCTCAACTGCCTTAAAACCCGATGGCCATTGAGTAAATGCCATGATTTTTTCAGTTCCCCGGACGTTTCTGGGGGTGAATGGACTATGGACTGGCCTAAGCTGGCCTGGACATGGAGCTTCTGCATTATGATTAGATAACCCATCGAAAGGCTGAATCCCGGTTTGATTGAAAGCTATTTTAAAACATACACCATTACTTAATCATTGGGAGTCCCATCATGAAGTGAATTTGGTATTTCTGAAATTACTTGACCATTTCCATTGTTCATTTCTTACACTGTAAATAAAATATACTCTTAGCATTTCCTTCATTAACAGTTTAACACACAGGTTCTTAACCTTTTGTACCCCCCCCCAAAAAAAATAACCCAACCCTAATACACCACCTTGCATAGATAGATATCCCTATGACGGGCTATTATTACTATCATAATTATTATAATTTGTTACTTTTGTTATTATTATACTCCTCATCACAATCAGTAGTGGTAGGTGAGCCTATTATCATTACTAGCCTATTGTTATAATTGGCAGTAGCACCAGACTTCTAATGTAAGCTTCAGGCATTGTTATTATTATTAATATTATTTTATTACTGTTATTATTATTATTATTATAGTACAGGCGGGCCTATTATCATTAGTAGGCTATTACTATAATTATGAGGTCACATGCTTTATTGTATTTTATTACTGGTTTTGTTGTTGTTGCTTCCTGAAGAATGCAGCAGAGCCACAGCAAGCGTCAGGCCGAACACAGTTTTACTGAAAACGGCAGGCAGGAATCAGAGTAAACAGTCTAAAGGTCAACAGCGGAATAACACTGAGCACAGTACGAGATTTGCTTTTGCGATAGGAAACACCTCAGTAAGGCTCAGTGTACAGATGGTGAACACAGGGAACTAGAGTGAATGGCACTACCACGTGTGTTCAAACATTTACACAGTAGCGCCGTCTTCATGTCATGGGTTCCAAACCCTCTCTCTTAATAGAAATATTTGAAATTAAACGGTGATTGATTTGTTTTATATAAAGTTCAGCCGCTTGCAGGAAAGGGGGGGTGGGATGCGGTGTCTGCTGCATCTCCTTTGTAATAATAGCCAGTGACACTGTGATTTTTTTCGAGATTGCAACCCCGTCCTTCACGTCCACACACCTTGTTGACCTCAACAGATATTTTGCATACATATACAAAACAAAGACTATGAAAAATTGTGAAAGTGATGTTTTCAAAAAAGATCCTGGTGCCATGATTCAGGCTTTTTTTCCTTTTTGTTGGTTCAGAGATCAGACAGGTCGTCACTGACAGATAAATTGATGGTATGCTATCAGGACAAGGGATGAATGGATGTTGTTGAAGAATTTCTTGTCAACTACAAAGAACCAAACAACACTGACAATATTCTTAAGCCCATGAAGAGCAACAATATTTAAAATTAATTTTCTGTATTCAAAATTAGACTTCTTCCCTGCTGATCTTGGTGCAGTCAGATTCAGAGATGAACAGAAAGGTTTCAATAGTCAAACGTGACCATGGTTAAAAAAAAAAAAAAAAAAGCATTAACATGGCATTTAGAATCCATCACGCCGATGGGTTTTGGACACTGACACTGACAAAGCATTTTTTTAAAAAGCATATTTTCTGTCCTTTATGAATATAACCGCTAACTGTTAAAGTCAAATTATGGATGAAAGGAATACTTTACAATCTTTTCTTTTAGAATCCCAGTGTAAACTTTATATCTGTTTATGTATATTTGTCATTATCATACACAATGGTTAATTGAGATTGTTGTTGTAATAAATCTAAAGCACACAGTCAAGTTGAAATTATATGGATTGAACTTGAGTCAGAATATTACACATAAATCCTAATTTAGAAATCCTCACATTAGTTTCTTGTCCTTTCATAAATTAATGTGTAAAGTGTTTAAGAACGACAAATATTTGTCTACTGTATTACCTGTGACTATGAAATGTACAGTACCTATAGATACCGACAGTATATACCCTTTTTGTTATCTACACATCTTTGTAAAAAGCACATCTTCTGATTTGACCATAGTAAAACTAATCTTTAGAGTTTCTGAAAATGAACTCTTCAGGTACATTAAGGAGAATTATCTCACTTGTGCTTTGTGCGCCAAGAAGTACGTCACTGGTGTTGTCAAGGCTGATTCATGGGGACTTTTTCTCACCATTTACTATTTGAAAATTATAGTAATAATAGTAATAAAATATTATTTGAACATAGTATTTAATGCTTATGCAATAGGCTTCAGATGTACCACAACTTAAAGAATGAATGAATAAAAAGTCTTGTTGTGGAAGACAAGGGCAATTGAACATCTTCCTATTATTTACCACTATAGTCTTGATCTAGGGTTAAAACTGACAGGAAATTAGTAATAGTCACTTGTACTGTCCTCTCTACATGCAGGGTTAAATGCATAAATTGTGTCATATGTAGGGACTTTTCAGTCATGCTGGCTTGTGGTTATGATGATGGCACACATAATTAAGTGATTAATACATGCCTTCATGAGATGTTGGCTCAGCTATTCAATTGCTTGGTCCTATATGAAGATTCTACATTCATACTATGTGTATGGCTCTGGTTGCAAGAGTTACACGGTATCCACAAAAATAATTTGTCTTCTCACCCAATAAAGAAGAAAAACTGCTGGTTTTAAGACAAAACACATGAGGAGGTTGAAAAGCGAGTTTGTTCAGCGGCAAGCAATGTCACAGTCACATAATGTAACACTCGTGGCCCGGCACTACCAATTGACCAGCACTACCAAGTTGCCATGACAACTCTGCTGCAAAAAAGAATAGACCTGGACATACCCCATGGGACCTTAAAGGCACAGGTGAAAACTCATAATGTCAGTTAAAACATTAAAACCATACACATCGTGACCAACAAATCACCTTGATTATTTTGTTACAACAGCACATGCTGAGCTCTGAGATGCATTTGACAGCAAGTCTGTTCTCATCGACAGCTGTTCAGGAGTAAAGATCTGAGTGACTTTACACTCATTGCTGCTTGCTTTCTAAGCAATAAGTGATTTTTACAGCATTCAAGGTTATTATAACCACACTTCCTGTGTTCTGGTTGGACACCTCACAGAACCAATGATGTGGTGTACTGCCCTCAGAAGATATTTAAAAGAACCCTATCCCAACAGCACCAAATGGACAGAATTGGACGCACTGTAGGAAGAAGATGAGCCAGTTGAGGGAATGTGATGCATTGGTTAATGTTCTGCTGGGAAATCCTGGACCCTTGTAGTCGTGAATCATATTGCATTGTTTGACAGGTTTTTAATGATTTTGCTGATCAGTGCATAGTGTTTTATTTTAGGGCAGGTGCCTTTCACAAGGGCCCATCATTGTTAAATTGGTGTTGCTAGAACGTGATTCCTAATTCCTAATTTAATTGTACATCAATTAAACATAACATTGAAACCATCTTACTAATATTGTGTATTTCCCATTTGTGCCAAAAAGTGTCTTACTTGTTGAGGCATAGACTCCACAAGACATCTAACGGTGTGCTGTGGCGCCAACACATTGGCAGCACATCATTTACAGTGTCTCACAAAAGTAAGTACACCCCTCACATGTCTGTAACTATTTTATTATCTTTTGTATTATTTCATGAGACAACACTACATATATGACACTTTTATACAATGTAAAGTAGCCAGTTTGCAGCTTGTAGAACAGCGTAAATTTCCTGTGCCCTTAAAATAACTCAAAACACGGCCATTAATGTCTAAATTGCTGGAAACCAAAGTAAGTACCACCCATTGTGCAAAATGCCATATTTCTCTCCCCGGTATCATGTGACTCGTTAGTGTTATAGGGTCTCAGGTGAGAAGCAGGTGTGTCAAACTTGGTGTTATCACTCTCACATTCTCTCATCCTGGTCATTAAAATTTAAAACATGGCATTTCATGGTAAAGAACTGAAGAAAATAATTATTGCTCTACATAACGATCACTCAATCAGACCATGGCAACAAGACAGGTTCCACTCAGAACGGGCATTGCCATGGATAAACAACATCGTTAAGTGCACATGCTCAGTGTCATATCCAGAGGTTGGACTTTAAAAATATAAACAGGAGTTCTGCCAGCATTGCTGCAGAGGTTAAGGAAACCAAGATTAACTGGTTCAGATGGTTAAGCATGTGTGGTGGCAACCAGGGGTTGAGTACAAAGACAAGTGTGTCTTGACTACAGTCAAGCATGGTTTTGGGAATGTCATGGTCTGGGGCTGCATGAGTGCTGCTGGCTGTGGTAAGCTATAGTTCATTGGGAGAACCATGAATGCCAACATGTATTGTGACATACTGAATCAGAGAATGATCCCCTCACTTTGGAAAGTGGAACGCAGGGCAGTATTTTAACATGATAATGACCCCAAACACCAAAATCTTGACTTGCTGAAGAAACTGAGGGCAAAGGTAATCCATGTCTTCAGACCTAAACCCTATTGAGTATATGTGGGGCAATCTCAAAGGAAAGGTGGAGTAGCACAAGCACTCTAACATCCACCAGCTCTGTGATCACCAGCACAGCAAATTTAACTCACACTGTTATACAAGTTGTAGACTGACTACTTTAAATTGAATCAAAGTGTCATATTGTCAGTATTGTCCAGTGAAAATATATAAAATGTGAGGGGTGTACTCACTAATATGATATACTGTCCTTTAAAATAAAAGACCAGGCCTTCGTGAATCACAGAAGAATACACAGATGCTCAATCAGATTGAGAACTGGAAAATGTATTATATTTATAAGTCAATACCTTGTCAATACTCTGACTTTGTTCCCCAAACCACTAATGGACAATTCTCTTAAATAAGACCATTGCCATTAGACAATAGCATTGCCATGAAGGGGAGTACTTTTTCCTACGATAATGTAGACGGTTTGTGTTAAAGTAACAGTTTTTCAGCAGAACATTGTCCATAGCATTAAACTGTCAGTATTATTTGCTTTAACTGTTATGCCTGATTAGCTTGTGTAGGCACTGTATAGAGCACTGCAGGTCATTCGGTTTATTTGGTTTTGAAAATACATGAATGTACACTACCCCACTATTTGTTTGACTTGGATAAAATGTTCATGTTCAATGTATCCTCTGCTTACTAGTTCTGACTAAATTTTGTTTTGCATTAATGCATTGTGATTGTTTTGAGACATCGAGCTAGATGTACAATACATTCATACTTAAAATTTTAAACTGCAAAGAAGTGTGTAAAGGTATTTCTCAATTAAATATTGAATATATAACATGAGAAGATCCTGACTACAGATATCCAACACCATGTACACCAAGGCCATGTTTTCCTTTAAAACATGTTTATGCACAGAATATACTTAAAGCTCAGCAGCCAACCGATTACATGATCACAAAAGTTTTCTTTAAATGCCCTCCTTCAGGATGATCAGCACACAAAGACAGACAGACAGACAAATAAATAAATAAATAAATAATTGAGTTAAATTTGACATGTCTAAGCATGAACATCTGACTTTGGCTACACAGGCTATGTAAGCATACATTCTCAGTTCATAATGCACTTCTACCCAATTGCCTTGAGATGTTCAATTCTGTCTCTCCTTACTGAAATTAAATAACACCTGCTTTTCAGACATTAAAGCAAATTCTCATGGACAGGATAACATGGCGAGATAGATGTGTTGGTGTAGAGTGTTTTAAAGCACCGCATCCTTGTGTCAGTATTAGCAAAGTGTTCTGAGCCTCCAGTCTCATCTCAGTTTCTTTCATTGTTCCTTTTTGATCTCCAGTTCCGGTGCCGTTTGACCCCTACTGGCCTCCATAGATGCTTTGGGCTCCCAGTAGCCAGCCAGGTTCAGGGCTTATGCTTGAAGTGAGCCTCCACTGTATTTGGCATGAACATGAAGAAACATTCAGGTCAATGAACTACTAATAAACAACGGTATCAATGCTTGATCCTAAAAACAATGTGTTATAAGTATTTTCAGTCAAACCATTTTATCAAAATGTATCACATTCCTAGAAATTAGATATCAACAGACCTCTATGTTATGTGCACTCTGTGTGAGTGTGTACCTTGTCTTGCTGTACTAGAGGACCAAATGTAAGGTGGAATTTTGGCGTGATATTTCTTTCCTGTGCTCAAATCTTTTTTTTTTTTTTTTGTATTGTATCGAAAAATACCTTAAAGCAAAATCAGTAATCCTTATTTCTGAGTCAAGTACCAAGCTCAAAATTATTTTGTGTTTTTGTTTTTAAAGATTGCTACAATTATTAAATATTTATAACGAATATTTGGTTTGCTTTAGGGCATTATTAATTGATTTATTCCTTCTGATTTTATAACTGTACTGAAAGCTCAAAATATTTTCCATACTCACACACACCCACAGTCCAAATAAGAAAGCTCTTTATATTATCCCTCTAAACTCACCTGAGACTCTGTACCTCTGACTGTCCCTTTATGAAACATTTTCTGCCTACAGAATTATTAAATTGTCTTGTATTACTGGGGTCTTTACTTACTGCTTTGGTAGGGATTTATCTCCCTAGCATTCCAACAATACAGCACCATGAAATACCAATATGAATTTGAGTTTGATTATAAGTCAATAACGGGTAAGTCAACATTTGGATCATCAAATTCAAGACCACACCAACTCCATTTGTTTATTGTTGAGTTTGTGAGTGTAAATAAAAACAATAAAATATTCTCTGCTGTACATAAGTAAGATTCTTCCCCAATTTATTATTCCCTGGTTTAGTCCTTAGTCTTGGTGACAGAAAGGAAGTAGACGTGAAGGAAGAGGCAAAATATCATACAGAAACTCCATCTATTTCAGTTATATCAGTTAGATTACACTCATTTGTAGCTCCTCATTTGATATTGCTGGTTAATGGTCTGGATAGTGGTGAGGAAAATTAAATTAGCCCATACATTATAATGTGAAGTAAGACACTGTGGTTTGTCTGTAGCTGTATTTCTGGAAAGAGATCCAAACATAAAGCTTGACCGAAACAGAAATTACTTTTAATGGTTGCTTTTTCTGAGTGTTTAGATAAGATACATTAAGGACACAATGCAGGGATCAAAATGTAGGTTTTAAAAGTTAATGTTACATCTGTCTTGTGGGTCAATAGGGCCCTGTCAAAACTGTAGCTAGTGATAAATGAGATGGATCAGTGATGATAAAAGCAAAAAAGATTAGGTTGTTGAGGGAGGCCTCAAACAATTATCTCATGTTAACTAGGAGTATTTTAGTTATAGCTTTGAGATATAGATTGGATCCGTTTTTATTATCTGATATTAGGTTCTACGTGTAATGTTATTTCTATGACAAGAACCATTTGTTATCTCTGAATTATAACCACAATTAAACAAATCTTCAGAAAATATTGGCATGGGAAGACATTTTTCCAGTTAAAAATGGCAAAGTCGTCTAAATGTATACATTTCACAATATCATTTTAGTGGAATCCGAGATTTAAATTAACTGGCTCATTGCCACCTCTTGTCAAAAATATCCAGCAATTGCATTCCTGGCTATTTGCAAACTTTCTGCATATGTAAGAAGAGTTTCTGCATATTATCATATTTTCCCTCTCTGTCTGCTCTGGTTCCTATTATTGATTACATCTCTGCCAAAGCCTCTGCCACTGCTCGTAACCTTGGCGTCCTGTTTGATTCTCTCCTCTCTTTTGCACCACATATTAAATCTCTGTCTAGGCATGCTTTCAGCTTCGCAACATTCCTCATCTTCGTTTATTATTGCCGCCCCCTCTCTTCTTCTCTGCACTCTACTCTATTCTCTACTACTCTTCTCTATTAATTCTCTACTAAATTCAAAGCTGTCCTTAAAAGCCATTTCTTTTCTATTTTTCTCCCTTTTCCTCCTTCTATTTCCATCGGATGTGCTTTGTTATCTGTTTTTTATTGTCCATGTACTTTCTGTGTGAAGTGACCTTGGGTGAAAGATTGTTGTTACATTGTTGTGCATTATTATTAAAATTATATTTACTAATGTTATTAGACTGCCAGTCAATGAACTTGCCTGGACTGCCTGGGAATTAATATGAAGCCACTGGTCTTGTTAATTTTAATAT
>JAUZST010007423.1:0-14191 GCA_034779995.1 Parotocinclus haroldoi | reverse complement strand
GAAAGTTATAGAAAAATGCTTTCTTTGTGTGTAAATGTTGCCATTTTTCCGTAATTTTATTTAGGTGATTTGGGACGTAGCCCCTTGTCTCGTGACGTATCACAGCATCCGCTTATCGTGAGCAGGAAATCGAAGAGAAGCATCACATGTAAGCAAAAGAGGGTAGCATGACTTCGTCTGGAGTACCGTATGTGGTAACCTTTGGCTACAGGGAATTTCAAATTATTGGATATAACCAAAGGGTGGCAACATGTAAAGAAGCTACTGACACCCCTGCATAAGTCTAAGTTCTAAAGCAAGTTATACTATGATGTAACCAGCAGTTGGTATTCACTTTACGAGACGAAAAAGGTATCACTTCTAGTTTGCTCTATGCTATAAAATGTTTAAAAGAGCTCAAGAACAAAGAAATTGTCTTTTTTAAGTAAAATATGCATAGAATTTAAAAAATGAAGCATTGTATCAGGCGACGTAGAAGAAATGACGGAGTCACACACAGAGTTCCAGAGACAGGCTTACATACAAAATCGTTATGCAGAAACCGGAAACCAAAACAGTCCAGGGTCGAAATACCAAACACAGCGAACAAGATCCAAAAGGGTGAGGTGAAGGTAGGGAACAAGTAGAAGTGAACAAGTAGGGAGTGTAATGAGGAGTGAAATGTTTTACAGGTGTGTGGAATTAATACGAGGGTGACGGTGATCGTGTGCAGGTGTGGTCCGCGGTGCAGAGTGTGGGTGTGACACATTGGAGTAAAAAAAATACAGTTGTGTTTTTTTTAAACTCTATAAATTAGCTGAAGCCATTGCTGTGTAGTGTTATCATTACAAGTGTCTTGACAGCAGAGTATTCTAAATCTAAAGGGTTGCCATTAGATGGCAGTTTGGTCTTGTTTTCAATATCTTTACCTGGATTAATTAGCTATCTGCCCCTTCCAGTGACTGGTGTACTGACACTGTGAAACTTGTGCAATGACATGGGACTGTAGAAAGCACATGTCACAACTGTGTGCAAATGATAGTGTCATCCTTGTGCAGAGGCCATGCTAACAGTCTTTAAATCATTCAAATTTTTGTTCGTGTGTTGCTGTAATAAGTGTTATATTACAGGACACCGTCAAATATACACTTTATCCACTGGGAATAACTAGATTGACTCCAGGTGCATTTAGATGGCATAAATGATGCACTACATTACTTTGTTTACTGCCATCCATGGAACTGCCCACACTGAGGTTGACAGCATGGAAAATGAACTTTGTGGACAAATTCTACAAAGCTTAGGAAATGGACAGGTTGTGCTGTTCCAGCAGTGGCTGAATGTAGAATAGAAGCCACAGTGGGAGTGTCTCCAGAAGTGGGATGGGCTAATGTACCAGTAGAGAAAGCCATCCATTAAGGACCAAATGGCTTGGCAATTGTTAGAGCTACAGAAGCTGTACATCAATGATCCGCCAGGAGAGGGCATGAGTTTGGTAATGAAGCATCTATGTAACTTGAAATTCCAGGTGGCAGCTTCTGCACAAGCTCGTCTAAGAAATGAAGTGGGACCCAAGCTGATAACAGAAGCTTGTATGGTGCCAGGGCAAGTCACTAAAGTTGGGTAAAATGTGTGGATGTTCAACTGATGTTTACTGAAAAGTAAATGTTGATGTTCCAAGCTCTGACTGGGAGGTTCCATATGTCATTCACTCTCTCTCATACAGTCGCATGCAGATATGTAAATGATTAAAAGTCTGGGTTGATAAGACACTGGGTCTAGCCACAAAAAGGCTTAAAAGTGCTTCCCCCACTTTTCTACAAAAGGCTGCACGTTGGGCCTACACTTCTGTAGGGTGCTGAAGCTGGTGGCCCAGATGGACCCATAAATGCTCATTTGGTGATACAGCTGGCAACTGCACAGGCCAAATACAAGTTACTAATCTAATGGAGGCATTCCTGTGAAAAACTTTCTGTGTTTAGGAAGCATTATCTTGCTGAAAAATGCCAGTTGGAAGTCCTGCCATGAGAGGCAAAACATTTGGCCGCAGGATGTTCTGCACATATCGCAGATTTGTTAGCGTCCTTCATATCACTAACAGACCAACCGTCACACCAGCAGTTGGGACAGTGTGTTGCTCCACAACAAATATAGGATTGAAGCACTCGCCATAAGGCCTCCATACGCAAACTTGAAAATCATCATATCCCAATCAGAAACTGGATTTATCTGTCAACGACAAGACACATAATGACTGCTATTTGGCCCTGGAAAGTTGTTATGTAGGTGGTTAGGGAGAATGTACATAAACTAAATGAAATTAATTTTTTAAAATTATATAAATTTGTCAATTGCCTATGTTATATCAATGTAGCTGTGTGCCTCTTTACAAGAGAATCCAATAATTCTAGGCATATAACACATGCACTAAAAAGGATGAATGCTGCTTTAAGATTCATTACTCTGATGGAGTGGTTGAATACCAAGTTAATAAATGTCACTTTTTGGAACTGATTCCCATTGACTCATTGCATAGGTTAAGGGACGTGATTTTAAATAGTTGCAAAGTTGGTATACTCATTCAAGAGAAAGAAAAGGTGTACATTATCAAATGTGGTGGGCCGATCTGGTCTAAAATGCCAGGGCCAATTTTTTTGTTCCAGTCCAATCCTGGTCTTGAGATAGTCTTGTGCAGAGATATAACCTTGTGTGTGTTGCCGAAATGGCTACTGATGCCAATAGCAATGTTAAATAAACAAACAAACAAAATCCCAACGGTGGTCTATTGGATTGAGATCTGATGACTATAGAGGCCATTTGAGTACAGTGAACTCACAATGTTGCAGCAAAAACTAAGATTGATCCGATCTGGTAATGTTTTTCCAATTTTCTGTTGTCCAAGTTTGGAGAGCTCATGCAAATTGTAGCCTATCCTTAGCTGATTGTAGTGGCATCAGGTGCAGTCTTCTACTGCTGTAGCCCACTGGGTTCAAGGCTCAACATGTTCTACATTCTGATATGCTCTTCTACATACCTCAGATGTTACGACTGGTTAATTCAGTTGTTATGTCTTTCTATCAGCACAAACCAATCTTTGCCCACAGAACTGCGGTTAATGGATATTTTCTCTTTTTTGGACCAATATCTGTAAACCCTAGCACTGATCACCAGTAGATCAACCACTTTGCTGCCAGTGTCTTCAGCACACATAACAATGCTACATCCAGTATCTTAAATCACATTTCTTCCTCATTTTGATACTCACTTTGAACATTTGACCTTGTCTACATACACACTTTAGTCATGAATTTCTCCTATATGAGTAGCTGAATGAGACGTCACATAAGTCAACACAATACTGTCACTGACCTTCAAGCAATTAAATGGACAGAATACTCCATTTACCTCATTGCTATGGAACGAAATTATAGATATGCCTGAGGATTTCATTAGGAGAAGGAATATTCAGTGAGGCAAATGGCAAGGCAATGTTGGATGTAGAACATTTTGATGATTTGAATTGGTCCAGAGATAAAGAGCATCAATCTCAAGCTACCATTTTCAATGAGGTTAAGGGAAAAGAAAGAACACAAGAAAAAATACTTCTGTCTGATGAGCATGCATTATCATTTATCACTGATACGAAAATAATGTAAAATGTAAACAGTGGTTTAGCATTATGCTTGGCGTCCTGGGTTGCAAAAGCAACTCTGTTAAGGAAATGATATGAAGGGAAATAAGAAAGATAAAGACGTGAATTTTGGACTTATAAAAGAGACAGAAAACATTGGTGAATTCATTGGTGAATGCAATGGCAGTGGTGGAAGAGACAACACTTTAAAAGTCTTTCGGAGACACGAGAGAGAACGAAAGCAATCTCCTGGGCCTTCACAGGTGAATGAGCAGGGAAGATGTGAGAGAGAGAGTCAGTATTGAGGATTAGGGTTGAAGGTGGGGGTACAGAGGGTAGCAGGGGTGCTGTGTAATAACAGAGCAGAGGTCCACCATGAGAGATGAGCAGCTCAGTGGACACCTACAGAGGTCAATGAAACCTGTGCGTTTGTGCAGAGAGCAGATAGATGTGCTCCCAGCTTAATACGCAACCATAATACAAAGGGCAGCATCCAAACCCAACTTAAAAAGCCACAGAGGAAATAATGAAAATGAAAACAGTCATAAGAGTCTGCTGTAAGAAACAAACTGAGAACAGATATGAGGGAAATGTTTAATTTTCAGTCATTACATCAATCACAACATTGAATGTTTCCATGTATTCAACAAGTGAAAGGATTAACCATGATATATTTTCGCTTCAGCTGACAGATGCCTATACATGGCATGCATATATTAAAATCAATAAAATATTTTTATTGTAATGTATAGGTAAACGATTAAAGGTTTAAAATGATTAAAACCTTAATATTCCCTCTTGTTCTGCTCTTTAGTCTACACATGTGGATATGGAAATGTGTTACAAAGCTAGGAAGAATCAAGCATGCAAAGAAGGAGCAAGCAGCTTGAATAAAGTACCTCCAGATATTTCAGACCAGACCAGCAAAAGATAACAATTAGCTCTCAATTTTGTAACTTTGATGACATTCTTGAAAGAAAACAGTACAATCCAGCTGGTATAGTGAAGCATCCTTAGAGCAGACTTTTATCAGATCTAAATAATCCCATTGATCACTGGTACAATACTGGTAATATTGGTTTGCCAAAAACACCATTGCTATTGCCTATCATGGCAAGGTTAAAAACATAATGACTGATTCAATGCTGCCTCTTATATCCTTTTCTACTATTGCAACCCCCTCTACCTCTTTCTCTACCTATTTTCACTGCACAGACTTGAAGCTTGAACTTTAATGTAAGTGTTACATGCTAGTTCCTTAGACTGATAGTTCAACGTTATAAATAAATGTATTCTCTTTAATCATTTATTTCTAAAATGGGAAAATGCCATCTTATGTTCGTCACAGAATATATCTTATATTAGTAATTGGTGTACTTTTAAGTTTAAGTTTGTTAATGACAAGTAAAGGGTCAGCTGGGTGCTTGAAGTTCAATGAATCAATACAATAAAATCAATACATTAATGAATCAATACATTAAATCAGATATTTTACCTTTATCCAGTATCTTAAGAGGTTTTGGCCTTAGCATTTTTACAACTGTTAAGTCAGCGAGCGCATAGAAACATGCAAAACAATAGAAACAACAAAAAAATCTTGTCCATTATTTTATTCAGCAAAATGTAATTTCTGCTCATTTATACAGGCATATTTGTATTTTCTTTCAACACAGAATTGCATACAGTTTTCTCTCGCTATTTCACTGTTCACCTTTCGATGCCTCGGTGCATCCCGGGTTTTCAAAAAATATTAACTTATCTGCGAATGCATAACACGTGTGGTATAGTTAAAGTATACATGAGCACGTATCTTCTTCAATGGTGAGTACCAATATAATTTTTTAACTATGTATGTAGGTTTAAGAGTTTAAACATTGTGTAAAACATTTTTGTGTAACATTTTTTAATTACCGTACGTATGTACGTACGTAGGTTTAGGAGTTCAAACCAGTTTTACAGTGCCGTACACTGTAATGTATGAACGTTTACCAAGGAGTGTTTTAATGCTGTATACAGCACTGTATAAAGGTACAATACATGCATAGAACAGTGGGGGAATGGTTACTGTCACACCCACGCTCTGCTTGGCGGACCATACCCACGCGTGTTCACCGTCACCTCCTTATTAATTCCACGCACCTGAATCTCATTCACTCCCCTCATTACACACGGTATCTATTCACTCCTCTCTCACACACTAGTTGCTAAGTCTCTTGTTTTTTCCCTGAGTTCTAAGCGCCACTGTTTTTCGATTATTGCTGTACTTACCGTTGCCGACCTATTTTCCACCTCTCGTTTTTCGCTTTTTCGAGTTTCCCTGGTATTCCAACCCTGAACTGTCCGTGATTCCGATTTCTGCCTGCCGATTTGAATACTAAAGCCTGCTTTCCGGAACGCTGCATTTGCCTCCGCCATTTTTTACGCTGCATTACAGTTGTTAAGGAAATGGGAAAGGTTTATGTAGTGTGGGGGAGGGTTTTTAAAGACTTAAAATAGTGTATAAATACTTACATAAATATAGCGTCCCAACTTGAGGAGCGTCCTGGAACGTAATCCCCGCGAAAAACGAGGTACATTTATTTTTTCAATAAAGTTTGCAGAGCAACTGGTACTATATTAACATTCTAAAGCAGCAAAACACAGGTGACTGTCACCATTTCTGATTATTAATTTAAAAAAATTAGTGACTGCCTCTTGTTTCCTCTTGGTTTCAGCATGCATAAGGAATTCAAGTTACTGAGATAATTTTCTACGTTTACAATTCATAGGTGATCTTTTTGGAGAGTAATATTTCTTTGAGAAAAAAAAATAGTAAGCTCTTATGGAAACTTGTGATTCATAGGGAAGAATATGGTCAAATGCCTATAGATTTATTAGAATGCGACTCCATGTTGCTCTGCACTTTGTGCACAAATTTATTATCAGCCAGGTAAAAGATTATTATCAGCCAGGAGCAGTTGCCTCACAGCTTCAGCATCCTCGGGTTTAATCCTGACCTTGAGCTCCAGTTTCTTGGAGTTTGCATGTCCTACCTGTGCTCTCTGTGTTACATTCAACAATTTATGATTTACCAGATAATAGCAGTGTTAAGATATAATTTACCATTCAGTGTTTTAATCATAAACCAACGGGAACATTGTTAGCTTTATTCATGGTTATGCCAAACCATCTCAATCTGGTTAAAACTGAACTATGGTTGGTAATTTAATAATACGCTTTTAATTATACGATTTTAATTACCTTGTTATTGATATATTTATGTGTTTTATATATTCCAACTTCTTAAAAACTGCGGATTACATACTGCTTCCCTGACCCTGATCATTTTTAATACACTTTTGAATATACTATTCACTAATTGTATTCTGGGTGGTACGGTGGCTCAGTAGATAGTACTGTCACCTCAAGTGGAAGTGGAAATGCTCTTGAAAAACAAGAGTACTCTGGTAGAATTAATTGCATAGCTCAGACATCAGTGGACACGAAGAAAATTTATGGAAATCTGGTGTGGTGGTGCACTTTGATCTCTTGTACAAATATGATATACATTCAAAATAATAGAAAAATATTTTATATAAGCACTATAATGAGTTATTTCTAAAATATGCAATGTGACACTGATATATTTTACCTAAAATTGAATGACGTGGTCCAGTAAAGCAAAGATTAAGTAGTTTGTTTACGATTACAATATTTGTTTGATGAATGGATTCCAAATCCAAATGATGTTAGTTATTTCAAAGTGTGTGTGTGTGTGTGTGTGTGTGTGTTACTGTATATTAAATATTGATCAAACATATGCCTAAATTAAGCACATTTAAGCTACATTTATCTTTGTAATTTTGGCAGGTTAGATATAGCAAATAAACTTGTTCAGTAAATGTTTTTTTTCATTGCAATTTGCTTAGGTAAGTCACATTCGAGCCTCATGTTGAACTTGTGTATACACTTTATTCAGGAAATTAGGAAATGTTGGATAACAGGACTATACTATTAAAACATGCATATACAAAAGTAGATGCTGCACTTTTGTAAGGTGCAGACATTTGGAATTAAAGAGGAGCTGTAGGAAACATAAGCAGATGGCAATTACATCTAAATGAAAAAAAAAATGTGGCAGTCCTCCAAGCTATTTTTGGCTTGCCCTTGCTTTGTCTGTCACTCTTTTCCTTTTGGATGTAAAATCCTGGATTAGGCAGGTGTGGCAGACAGTTCCATGTTAATTCCTCTGGCCTTGGGGATAGACACTCACCTCCACCATCCAAATAATAAAGAGAGAGGATCTTTCATTTGAAATAAGCTCCTCTGAGCAAATATGAATAGACTCAGCAAACAAAGCCATCCACATGCAGAAGTTGATCTTCCAGCACTGAGAGTTATTTGGTTCGTTACCCAGTTTGATTTGGATTCAGGCAATGAGGCTATGAAAACAAAGTAGAGATACTTCATTAAAGTAGGTTTAGGGAACATTTGTGGTTTACTAATGTGTAGATATTTTATTTTTCAATTATCTTACTCCATTTTAAGAAAGTTTGCTTTTTGTTAACAAACTGCTTCACAACAGATATTAACCTGGTATACTGCAAGCATGAGTTCCCTGTGTCACAATTAAGCCAACAGACATTATTTCTAATGCATATTGTTATATTCATAGAGTTTAAATGGTGTTTGTGTGTAGTGGGACTGTATAAAGAATTAACTTCCTCTTTCCATTTAATATGAGACACTATCCTGAGATTAGCAAATGTTGCTTTGTTTTGCATGTCATTTGAAAGTGAATTTAACTGCAGATGATTCTAAGTAAAACTTACATTCAGTGTTAAATGTTAGATAAGTAAATTAGATATACAACCCCAAATCAGAAAAGGTTGGGACAGTAGAGAAAACACATAACAAAAACAGAAGCACTGTTTTTCTTGCATTTACTTTGTCTTTTATTTCATTGCAGGCAATATGAAAGTGAAATATTTCATGTTTTCTCTGTTGAGTTTAATTTCATTTGTAAATAAACATCCTGCATTTCAGGCCTGCAACATGGTCCAAAAACAGGTTGAGCAATTTAGAGATAGTAATGCAAAATAATAATAACAATATAATAACTAAATAATGATGTGATTTCAAACAGCTGATGTTAACAGGCTACAATCAACAGGATTATATAAATGGTTTCTTACAAAAGCAGCATGCAGAAAAGGGTGTCTTTAATGAATAAAGATATGATATTGTGGCATCGGGCTAGAATAACCAGGCAGGCACAGACCAGGTTGAAACATAGCTCTTTATTGAACTTCCTGGTACAAGCACAAATACAAGTTCTGACAAGAACTATTTACACCCAGTGCAGTATCAAGATCCACTACAACACTGAACGCAGCCGTCAACCCACTCACACTGACAACATTCACAAATATGGTAGAAACACTCATTCACTCCCACAAATACACACGGTCACGCCCCCAAACATGCCACACCATGCTCAGTTTCTCTCACAGCCAACCCACGATCACATCAAACGGCACACCCAGACGTGTACCCGAGTCACGCAGCTGTTTGTGCGACCACTTCAGGTTCGATTGGCCCTTCCCAGTCGGAGCCCAGCTTGGGGCACCGCCTTCTACGCAGCCGTGGGTTAAACAACCCCACTTCAGCCCCAGTCGAAAGTGGCGTCCTGCGTGCCCGCGTATCGTATGCGCGTTTCTGACGCTCGCTCGCCCCATGTCGACTCTCCCTGGCTGCCCTGCACACCGCAGCCGTCTTTTTAATCTCATCCCGGGCGGCTTGTTTCTTTGCCTATGTGGGCAGGCTCACAGGAGCCGCACTCCCGGCATCGATACGATGCTTGGTTAAGTTAGTCAGTGTACAGTCCTGCTCCTGAACCACAAAAATGTCCTGGAACTCCACACACTGCCCGCGAACAACAAGGACGGCTTCACCCCCACAGGCGAAAGATATTCCACACCGATTACCCACTACTCTGTAATAGCTGTAACCAGAAATGACCAACTGGACTTTAGTGTCCCAACTTCCACAGTCGACCAACGACAGCCCGCCACTGGAGTAACGCTCCAGTGATTGACCTCAAGCACATATCGGGTGTCCGGGTTGCTAAAGTCTCTCGCCACGTAACACGTAAGTAACACGCCACGTCGAACCAAGGAGACCATAGATCCAGTGTCCACCAGCGCCAAACGTTCAACTCCATTGAGCCGACACCGAATCCACAATCAACCGTGACGGCGAGCTGCTCCATCAAGGGCTTTACTGCGTGGAGATGGGACCAGTCTCTGCCTGTGACCCGGCTCCGTCACCGTTTCCCTACCGGGTGTGTCGCTCTGCATTGCCGCGCTATGTGACCCAGTTCCCTGCACCGCCAGCAAATGATCCACCTCTGACGCCGCACACCACGCTGAGAGCCGAGACGCTCTGCCACACCTCTGTGGAGTGAGGATGAGCTCCACTCTCTCCGCTTCTGCAAGTGACCACCTCCGCCGCTAACACCGTGACCTTCTCGCCCGTCAACCGCCGTCACTCTGCCGCAGAACTGGAACTGCTGGGCAAACCGGCGCCGTAATGCCCGGATGACAGCGTCCAAGTCATGGTACTGGTCCTCTGGATGGTCAGAGAACACCTGGAGAGCTGCACTGCTTAACGCCATACGTAACCGGAATGCCATCATCTCTCTGCTCTGCAGCAGCCGCCGCCACCGCTAGACAACAGTGGGGCTGCTGTCGTCCAGCCCAGCAGCACGGGAACTGCCATCATCTGCCCCAGCCAGCTCAAGGGTGCCACCACCCTGCGCTACACTGTCCAGTCGCTCTCACAGCCAACCCGTGATCACATCAAATGGCAAACCGGAAGACATGTACCCAAATTAACAGACTAGCGAGTCACGCAGCTGTTTGTGGGACGAGAACGGTCTACTTCGGGTTTGACCGTCGCTGCAATATCATTAAACTATTAAATTGGGAGGAATTTCAGCCAGTAAAGGCCAGGGACACAAGCTTAAGCTGAACATCTGTGATAGTCAATCCTCAGACTGCATTGCATCAAAACCCCTCATTTAACAATAGCTGATATAACAAACATAGGCACAAATGATTTAAAAGTTTACAAGGCAAATAAGAAGCCTTGTGTTATCCATGTCCAAAAGCCGTGTCGACTTCTCTGGGCTCAGCGGCATCTAGGATGAACCATCACACAGTGTAAACATGTACTATGGAAAAAATGGATGCATTGTTAAAGACAAAAAGGATCATTCATCATTCCAAAACAAGTCCAAACACCAGGGTATATCATGGTATGGGGTCATGTCAGTGCCCTTGGCAAAGGTCATTTACACTTCTGTGATGGCAGCAATAATTAAGTAATGTGCAGTAAATTTAGAGCAAAAAAATCTACCTTTAAGACATCATCTTTAGTTGTCTAAAACATCTTAAAACATGTTTGCATGTCTTAAGGTGGGACTATATAACACCTGAAACACTAAAATGATTTTAATCCTCTGTGTCAAAATGCCTTTTAAGTGTGGTGAATAGGAATGACATTACAAGTGCTAAATGCACTTTGCTGTTTCACATTTTTTAAATAACGTCTGGCAGGCCTTAAATGCAGGAATGGGCGATTCTTCACAAATGAAATCAAGTTGACCAGAAAAAATGCAATATCTCAGGTTCACATTGTCGAGGTAAAGTCAAAGTGAATTTAAGGATCACCATGTGCTTTTTGTATGCATTTTCTATACCCTCTGATTTGGGGTAGTATATTATGCGTGTATTTTAAATAACATTCTGCATACATCTAATGTAATTCAGATCAAGCTAAATCAGTTTTTGAGCATCAATAATAAACATTACTATATAATTACAATATACTTAAAATAATCATGTTTAAAACACAATAAATATTCAAAAACACAATGGATCTCTAAAAAAAATCTAATACCTTTTAACAACTAGCACAATTACTCTTTGTAAAAACATGGTATGCAATTGTATGCAATATTAGTATATAGTACATAAAAGGTATAAATTAAATTTAAAAAATATATGCAAAGCTACAAAAATATGTTAAAAAAAGATAAGTGAAACAAAAAAGTAAATAAACACACTGTATTTAACCTTTAATTCAGCTATGATAATAATTGTCACTGAATATTCCAGTTATTAAGACATTTGGAAATAAACAGTTTTAAATAATTAATTATATAAAATAGGTAATGGATCACCTACCAACTAGCAAAAAGCTGGTTCTCACAGACCTGTTAGTTTTTCTTTAATAAGCCCTCGTATTCCGCACTCATTACCTGTATTAATTGCACTTATTTTAACTCTTTACCTGTATAAAAGACACCTGTCCACATATATCAATCACACTCCAACCTCTCCACCATGCACAATGCACAAAACCAAAGAGCTGTCTAGAGACACCGGGAACAAAACTGTAGAGCTGCACAAGGCTGGGATGGGCTACATGACAATAGGCAAGCAGCTTGGTGTGAAGGCAGCAACTGTTGGCGCAATTATTAGAAAATAATGCTGAATTCAGAGGGAAGATGTCACATTTTCTGAACCCATCCGCCACGATGCGCCTTTAGGCGCTGGTACAGTTAATGGAATACTTTGGCAAATTTCGACTTATTATCAACAAAAGAATCTTGGTATATGATATGGCAGTGGTTGCCAGCAACCTTGGCGAACTCTACCTTTAAATTGTCAAATAATCCCACATCCAGTGTCTGCAATGACCTCTGGCGCCAGATGAGACCTGTGGCTATCTAAAATAAAGAGCAACGTGCACTTATTATTAACATGATGAATAAAGTGCTTGAACCGCCACTGGAACAAGTCCCAATCAACCTTGCTGGAAATTTGTCATATAGGACATTGGGGGATTCTCCTTGAGTGTAAGGGGCTCTAGGAAAATTATTTGGTTAATTATTATGAATGGTGAAATGTCCATCAAAGCTGCATTGAAGGAGGCTAGTCTTGGGTTCCCGGAGCCTGCTGGAATATGTGTTTAGACCCCAAGAGTGTCAGTAATCCTTTGCACCTGCTGTCATCAATCTGCAAGCCAGTCTGATCACAGTTGCAAGTGAGTGGATGACAAAAGGGCAAAGAACCTCTCCAACGTCAAGTTCCTGGCACATGCTGCTCTCTTACTGTCAATGATGTTCATCTTAATTACATCTTTATTGGGGTTTCTTTTACTCCTTACTGCACTGGTGTATGCCAGCAGCCGCACCTTTGTAAGAGGGAACCCATGCTGTGCACAGTAAAAGCAGGGCACCAGAGCGCTTTCATCCTCTAGTGCCAGTAAATACTTATGACCTGCTTACGACAGCTGTGGGTTACCTGCCCACCCACTCTGTCCCTCAAGATGGTACGAAGGGACATTGAATTTATATTGGCTATTATCACCACGATGATAGAGGATGCGTAACTACGCTAGCAAGCCAGCACTAAGTCTTTGTCAAGGAAACATGGGGTTTTCAGGTGAAAGAACAAATGATACTGTCATTGTAAGCATTTATATTTGTTATTAAAAGAAATTAGGTAGTTGCAAATCTTTGGAGTACCAGTTGGAACTTTAAGAAAGTTAAAGAACTTTAAAGCCCATATCTGTTGCTGGGCCCCTCATTTACAGCTGTTCAGCAGAATTGTAAATCACTTTGGATAAAGACACCCTAAGTGTATGACTACTGAGCTCTTATACAAAAATAGTGATTAGATAGCTGTCAGAGAAATGTCAGTATCAAAAATATACATTTTAAGCCGTCTTTTATCCGTAGAATGTACATAAATTTTTACAGTGCAGGCTTACGATAGTTACAATTATTTTCATTCACAACATTTAGTTTTATCAAATTATTAGGGCTTTATATAAACCAGCCAAGAAAACCAAGGGTACTTTATAATTTAATTGAAAAATGAGTGTCTGTCACAATTTCCATTACAGTGAAGCAAGTTGTCCATACCTAGATTCTTCACTCCAGTCAGTTTGATCCTGCCTGTCACTGTCTGGAAATTGCATGACCCTCCAAAGCGTTAACTAACATTTTCAACACAAACGTCTGCTGTTCAACACGAATAGCTGGCAGTAAAATGTAATTAAAACCTAGGATATTGATTACCTCTCAAGACAGCCTATGAATAACAGCAGCCATAAATAAGAGAAAAGGATAGGTGAGGTGCCTGATTTATATCCACACTCACACGAACTTGCAAATAAATCATCTGGAGCCATGTCCTTATTGAGTTATGAAGCTTCTCTGTGCACACTATAATTGCAGCCTCTATGTCATGCGCTTGTATTGTGTATTCTCACAGAATGCCTCAGTTGCAAGGTTAGTGAGCAGCAGTATGTGGTGTCAAACAGGTGAGGTTTATTGTTATTATTTTCCCAGTATGTCATGCATCTCAACTTTATGACTGGAACATCAATCAAGGTAGAATGTATTGAAGTTATCTGGCACAAATAGATTAAATATGTTATTTTGCAGAACCTACCATCAGTGCTATAACAAGCTTTAGTACGAACAGTTTCTGAACCGTCATCTACTACTGTTGAATTTATATATATATA
>JAUZST010007422.1:0-14194 GCA_034779995.1 Parotocinclus haroldoi | reverse complement strand
ATTTAATAATAAAGAGAGAGGACTATATGTGTGTGTGTGTGTGTGTGTGTGTGTGTGTGTGTGTGTGTGTGTGTGCGTTGAGGGTGTTAACTAATTCATATATCATTGTGTTAGCCACAAGGTGTTTCTATTTTCTTTTGAAAAACCAAAACAGATAAAATATTTGCTTTAGGTTACTGATGACAATGTTAGGATTACATATAAGTGTAGCTTTAATTAGCTACAGTAATTTTAAATCAATGGAATTTCCCCACAGTGATAGAAAGACAAGCTTTACATGTGTCTGTGTAACTTGTCTTCCTATGCTTCTGAGGACCAAAAGTTCTCACAATAACAGAAAAACCTTACAATTTTAACGACTGTTTTGTCGGTCCTCATAACACCATAATATGCTTTTATTTGAACAACAAAGAGTGAAAAGACTTCCTTTAGTTTACTGAAGTCAGGGTTTGGTTAGACGTTGTATTAATTAGCTTCAGTAATATTATACGAATAGTCCACAATAACAGAAAGTAACTGTGTGTGCGTGTGTATGCTCTCTTGTTGATTAGCGTGTTTGGCTTTGCCAACATAATAAGGGTAATACTTAGCTGTGTTTGTTGTTTTGGATTCTGCTGACATTACTTTCGGGTGCAGACGTGATGTCAGATGATGGTGCTCCTTGCACTGACATTCAACACCTAACCTGTCCTGAACAATGCATTACATAGATCTAATCTCTCTTTCTCGCTCTCGCCTCACTCCCTCTCATAGGTATGCTTTACAGTTTTCCATGATTGCTTACCCTGTGTTATTGCACACTGGCAAATAACAAAAGCTCAGCTGTCTGTTGCCCGAGCCATCAATGCTAAACTCTAAATACATTGTACTGGTGTTTCTCTCCTTTCAAACCTCTTACAAACTAGCAAATGACAAGGCAACAGGACGGATTCATTTATAAATGTGGAGAGCAGAATAAGCAGAAATGACATGGAAATCAAAATATTACGTTAATTTAGTGTCATCAAAATGAGCAACATGTGCAGTGAAGATGGATGGAGGAAAGGAAGAATATATATCTATTTATCGATATATATATATATATATTCGTAAAAGGAGGATGAGCATAATACAATTTCGAAAAAAGGCTTTGCTTGTTTGGATAATATTGCATCGTGTAGGAAATCCAGCAGTCACAAAGAAATTGGATTTTAGAGATAATGTGTTTAAACTTCATTGCCTTTGCATATGTAGTTACAAAAGTACAAAATAAATAAATATTTGTATACACAGTTCATTACATGTACATACAGCATGCTTTGTTGTTTCCTGTTCTTGTACGGCAGTGATATAAGCATACACACTGGTAGCTTGTTAACAATTTGCCAGAGCGCTGTCAAAGTCTGTTTGATGTGATTTTTTTTTTCTGCGATTATTTCAATATAAATAAGGTAATTATTCAAGCATTTATGTTATTATATAAAGTTTTGATATATTTCTCTAACGGTTTGGCATATTTGTCAGAAAATCCGAAATTTTTGAGAACAGGTCCCTGCTGAAAGGTGTCTACGGAAATGGGAAAACTGTAATCCCATCACACTTCTGTAAGAGAAAGGACTGAGTTGATGTGTGACAGTGTTTACTGTGTGTATGAGTTGCAAACGAATGAGAATTAACTATATAAAAGCAAGTGCATATGTAGTATGGAGCAGGACACCTATCTAAGAAGACACGGTTGTGGAATGCCACACAGTGAGAAAAAATCGCTAAATGAATGCAGAACCTTCATTAAATATACATAAGGTAGGCCTCTTGAGTGTGTGTCAGTTCGACACCAGTAAAAGAAAAAAAAAAGTGCAAAACAAAGATTAGCATCAGGAATTCAGTATTAATCAGTCTCAAGGGACAGCCTTTCCTCATCACTCTCTCTCCTAGCTACTCATTTTAATTCGAGAGGGACAACTGTTACTCTACTGCTGCACATCCGAATATTCTCATGTTCTCTGATTAAAAACAAAACTGTTGTCAACATGTTCTACTTCGTCTTTCACCTTGCCTTTGATTGCTCATTGAGGTTTTCTTGCTTGCCTTCATTCTTCTGATTTGTTCCTGAATCTTATTTTTGTTTTCTTTTTTTCCTTTTCTACAAGAACATGTTTGTTTTGTCATGCTGGCAGCATCCTGAATATTTCTCAAGCAGATTCAATGTGGCTCTGTCAAGGTGATGACCATCCTGAATACAGAACTGGTCTTGTCATTGGGACTGCGGTAGCCTAGCGGTTAAGGTACTGGACTCTGGACCTGATGGTCCTGGGTTCGAAACCCACCTCTGCTAAGCTGCTATTGCTTAGATTGTAAGTGTGTATAAGTTGTAAGTCGCTCTGGATAAGGGCGCCTGCTAAATGTCGTAAATGTTGTCATCGTTCTGTACAAGTAAAAGCTTCTTTCCATTCAGTGGTGATTTAGTGATCCATATGATCTGAATATATACTTTTACTTATTTTGTTTGTTTGCTACAAATGTACCATAGTGTTCTACCAGTTATGAACATTTGCACATTCAAAGGGGACAATCGGTTTTCCATTACTGTCACCTGTGTGTGACTGGAATGCAAATTCTGGTCTGTTTGTACAGTATATGAGACATTCTACTCAGTTAGTTCAAAAAATAGTATATTTTGAAATCTATGACACTGCTTCTCCAAAATCTTAATACATAGGTAGATGGTAGCGTATCTAAGGTTCACAGTTTTCTTATTGTAGTTTTGTACTGTGTTAAACTGTTTTCCCAAATCCCAACTCTCCCAAATCTTTATTAAATGTTTAGTAGTAACTGTGACAATTTTCATTCATTTTAAGCTTAACGAATTAGTACATAACTAGCAAACATCGTTTTGAACAGGACACATCTAAAGTTTTCATCACAACACATCTAGGTACCATGTGAACATTGCTGGAGTCTCTCTTCCTGGTCTGAAATTCAGGTGTGTGGCTAGAATAGGGCTTCTTAAATTAACTAAAACTCGTTGTCTTTTGGGAGTAACATGAAAAGATATTTATTTTAAAAAGCCACTTTAAAGAATTAACTAGTATTGCCACTATATAACATTTAGGCGTGGCTGTTTGTGATAGTCACCCACAATAAAAAGTAGGCCTATCCTTTAAGTTATCACTTTGTATATATAGCTTATTATGATCTCAATTAATGCTTTGGGTTTTAAAAGATCATAACATAATATTACAAATCTGAGATCAGAATACATATTTTTCCATGGTGAGACCACAGTTTGAACAAACTTGGTAGAATGGTTTGTATATGTGTGGATTTTTTTTGGTAAATTAAATTATGAATATCATACAGCATTCCATTCTTTGCTGTAGAAAGACATTGCTAATGTTGAGGCCAGTGCAATCTTTCCCTCACAGCACTTATGGCAGTAGTCAGAAGCAGACTCTGTGGAGTCAGTGTGTGTAGGGTATTGGAGTGGAGTCTCATTCCCTGCTGTAATCCCTCTCCGGGCTGTCAGAGCTCCAGTCTGAGAACCACAGTGGTTAGTGCAGGATTAGACCAGGCCTCAATACCCAACTTACCCAGAACCTGGCTCAGACAGAGTGAAACGCAGTGTGCAAGCATGAAAGAGAGGGAGAAACGTGAAGGATGACAAGAGCTTAGAATGGAGTAGCGAGAGTGGGCGAAGCTCAGTAAAGGGAAAAGAGTGCGAGAGGAGATCGCTGATCCATTGTGAACATATTCATTTAAGGTCACAATGTATATGAATAGATATGTATAACACCACAGTATATGAATGTAACAAATTGTGAGCAAAACCTGAGCAAATCTATACTCACAACTTAATTATAACTAAAGTCTAAGGAAAGTTAGGGCAGCCAGATAAATGTTTACATGTATCGCACTTTTATGAATTTTTCAGACAAAGCTATTTGTAAAATAGGTTTTAAATCTCTATAATCCATCCTACCAGGGATGAGGCTTCTTTTTCAGAGTAAAGAATTTGTGGTTATGCATCAACAATGAAGTTGTTGGTGTAGGATTGTACAAGCATAGCACAAAACCCTCGAAGAAATGGTAATTAAAAAAGAATTGCTGGATAAAGTCTGATAACAAATAGAAAACAACAAATTGTAACACAGCTGCACTCTCTGTCTAAGAAACACAACATTTCATCACTGAGTCAAAGGCAAATGATGTATTTATAGTATTATGTGGTATTCCGGAGCTATACTAAGCATAGGATTATAGTACTGTTTGCATCATTATGCAAAATGAACCATGGTATATTTAAGAGCAGAATGTCACAGCTGCCAGCGCAGTCGATATGGGCGTGCTGTGCATGCTGTATTTAGATTGTTTGTGTGTATGTACACGTGTGTGTGCGCTCATTCTCTAGGCCATGGTTTATGCACTGGCGAGAGTGCTGATGTCATGTACATGCTGCTGAGATTAAAGTGCTGTACGCGCCGTCTGGGGTGTAAATAGTGACTGCACATTTCATACGGTGGAGAGAAAGAAGGAAAGAGATTGCGTGGGGGAGGAAGGCCAAGAGAGAAAGAGGGAGGAAAGAAAGACAAACCCTCTGATTAATGAGGAAATGTGCTGAATAGTGACACCAAGCACCCAGCTCTCTAATAGGGCCAAATAATGCCAATGACATCAGCACTAACTCTCTGCATCTTCATTATCAAACAAACTCAGTTCCTCTCATTTCCAGTTAGTTCGTGTACATGAAATATATCATCTATACATCCAGGGGCACTGGGACCTACTCTGGTACAACGCTTGTCAGAGAGTTTGGTCCACAGTTGCTGCAGATTTGTCAGTTTTTCATCCATGATACGATTCTGCCATTCCACCACATCATGATGGTACACAGAGGTCATAAAGGGATGCACGTGGTCAGCAACAGGCTGGAGCCCAAAGTGAGCCATGGAAATATGCCCAACACCATTCCATCGCCAGCAGTGAATTACCCACACAAGGCGTGATGGATCCATTCTTACATGCTGTTAACGCTAAATTCGACCTCACCATCTGAATGTCACGCAGAAATTGCCACGAGGCAATGTTTTTCCAATCTTCTATTGTCAAAATTTTAATGAGCCCCTGGGAAACGCAGCCTCAGTTGCACTGAGGTTGCACCCAGTGTGGTCTTCTGCTACTGTAGCCCACCTGCTTCAAGGTCTGATATGTTGTGCATGATCTTCTGCGTACTTCGGCTGTAGCGAGTAGATAGTTACTGTTTTCCTTTAATCAGCTTGAACCAGTCTGTCCGTTCTACTCTGACCTCAGCTGCCCAAAGGATACCCATACCAGCCCGTCTAGCACCAATCACAACACGTTCAAAGTCATTTGAATCCCCTTTCTTCCCACCTTTCTTTCTGATGCTCAAATTGACCATGTCTAAATGTATTGAGTTGCTGCCATGTGATTGGCAGCATATGTGTGCGTTTGTGTGTGTGTGTGCGCGTCTGTGTGTGTGCGTGTGAGTAAACAGTGTTGGGCTCTGCTGGTGCGTATCGAGCAACTCTGGCTCCAGTCAGTGGTTATTATCAAAGGCCTTGCTGGTGTTGTTTTGTCCCGCTGACTTTATCACCAGGGCTTCAGCGTGGCTGCGTTGGCTCGGCCTGTCCTCTATCATGCCTGCCAGATAGGGCTTCCTCTGTGTCTAGCTTTGTTTAGGGGTCAGCAGCCTGACACACAGCTGTGGTGGACACAACACAGGGCAGTCAAAGTCTCACAGTCCACGCCATCATCTCCCCTTCACATACACACTCACCCATGGTGGCAGGGACATGGAGCTTGTCCAGGCCGATGAAAAAGGGCCTGAGTGTAAGGCATGAATGGAAGCTTTAGTAATCTCTCTGCCTCAGTGCCAGAGCTCTGCACTAAGCTAATGGAGCTTTAATGAAAGTTCCATGCTATGTGTGGCAACACGAAGGAGTAGCCACATGATGCCAGCAGCTGCCTGGTGCAAATCTTTGATGATAGGATGTAATTGATTAGATGCGTTCTTCAAATTTTCTCTCATCTCATCTTTGATCATTTCTTATTTACATCTCGTTTTGTCTAAACCCATGTCTCGTTCTATGCTTTCTTATTTTGTTAGGTTTAATTAAATACAATTATCTCATCTCACTGGATGATAAATCAATGTTTCCATTAGTAAAACATGGCATAATACGGTAATGCTCTTAAAGTGAGAAATATAGGGTAAATTTGGGGTTTATTTTCATCTCTTGATTTATTGCATTTCAATTCAATGCAATGCATATCTTGTTTTTTTTTCTCTCTCTTTTTTTTTATACCTATTTACACCATGTAGTCGCTCCACTTTTCTTTTTGTCCCATCTCTTCTTGTCTTGGCTCTTTTCTTTTTTTCTCATCCTGAGTCCTCTTGTATTCACTATTCTTTTCTCTTGTCTCTGCTCCTGTCCTCTCTACTCAATTTCTCTTGTTGTGTCTTCAAAATTTCCCTTCCTGTCTGTTCTCTTATTTTCTAGCCTTGTGTAGTCGTTTCTAATCTCTCACCTAATCCCTTCTTGTCTCGTTTTGTCTCATTTAATCTCAAGTCTCTTCACCTTTCTTCTCAACATCCCCTCTGTCTTTTGGTCGAATTACTGCGTTAATGTCCTCAAGTGTGTGGGGAAGCACAGCAAGACAGGTCATTATTGTTTCCTTTGTCATTACGTTCTCATTTTGTCTCTCACAGTCTTGCTTGCAGTCTTTGTTGTGCCTGGTAGAAGCTTGTTTAAGCCTGGATGGTGTGCTTGGTGCCATTTTGCTCTGTTTTACTTTTAAACATGGCATTATATTGTGACTTTACACATTAGCTATTGTTTCCTTACCAATAATATTTGAAAGAAGCTATCACAAAGGTGAAGGCTGGTCCAAGGTCCATGGCTTGATTTTGTGGTATGTGTGTGTGTGTGTGTGTGCTCACTCAGGGCAGAGGTCATTAGCTTTAAAGAGGGGATAGCGGGAGTGGCTGCAGGTGGTTGATTCAGTTTCTCCTTCTCCTCTTTCACTTGAAGTATTTTGAGAAGGTTAAACCCCCAGCTCATGCTTTCTTTTAATTAATCTTGAGATATGTTGTTTGACGATAACAGAAATGGCCTTATTATGGAAAATGGTGCACATTATGAGGATCAGAGTCTTACCAGATTTAATGTTCATTTACCTGGTCGTTCTTGCATTTTCGCTCCATTCAAATGTGCGATCGGCACATACAGCAAACCGACGCAGCTGGATATCAACTTTCCATGCACCAACATAACCGATTATTAAGTGCAGCCCTATCCAGTTTACTTGCAATGTTGCTGCTGCAGTTTATGTTCCTGCAGATGCTAATGCAACAGTTGCCATGAAGTAACTTTGAATCAACAAGCAAACCAAGCACATGGCGTTTATTGCAGCTGATCACTTTAGTCACCGCACACTGAAATCTGTACATTAGTACTGATCATTTAATCAGAATTGTAAATGCCTCACCTCACCTACTCCACTAACATCTTAAACACTGTCTGGACACATGGATGCATTCTGAGCCTTCTTCTGAACTCCTTGTTCATTCCTGATTGTTTACCTGTCTATGACTCTATCTGATCAGAGACGATGATGAGATGGCCTACAGGAAAGCAATAGCATTAGTACATATCACTGAGAAGGCAAAATACTTTCGTCTTGATGTTGTAGATTTTGTGTCAAGTGTCACGTTTCTCAACGTCCATATTATCCAATGGTCCCAGCTGGTTTAAAATCTAAGCCACACATGGAGAATGGGTCCCTTTTTGATTCTTGGTCGTCCCAAAGTTTTCCCTTTCCACTGTTGCCCTAGGGTTACCCAAGTTGGGATTGACTATACATATTAGAGGATGATATAAAATTGTAAAGGTGCTATGACAGAATGTTATTTTGTAACAAGTGCTTCATGAATAAATCTGACTTGACTTGACTTGATCCCCTAACTCCTCTATACTAGTCATATAGGCACAACAGCAGCTTTACTTTCTATGGCTCCTTAAGAAAGCTCACCCAGAACCCAGAAAGGATATATGTTAGCTTTTTTTTTTTATTATTGAGAGCATACTCGTGATCTCCATTTTGGTATGGCATCTGCTCCACTTCAGACCAAATAGCTCTTCAGAAGGTGGTGAAAACTGGCCGATGGAACCACTATGCCCGTTACCCACCATAGAGAACATTTACCGCAAAGCTGTTTGAGCGCCGAAAGTAACATTGTTAAGGACTTTTCCCCCCTTCTCCCATCCAGCAGGCTTTACAGAAGTCTCCTCTCTTGTCCTTGCTGGCTAAGGAGTACCTTCTTCCCTCAGGCTGTAACCTATTACATAATTGCACTAATTACTAAACTGTTACACTACTTTAACATGCACATTACTTGCATTATTCATATATTTGTATAGACTGAATTACCTACATTGCTCGTGTAAAATTGGTGTATATATAATTAAATGCACATATGCTGTTCATGCTTACTTAAACAACTGTACATACACTCGCAGTTTACTGTACTAGGCACACCTTCTTGAATATAGAAGCACTTCGTAGTTATAGAATTATAGACTGTAGTTCATCTGTTTCTCTGTATACTTTGTTAGTCCCTTTACTTTGTTCTCTATTGAGGACAAACACAGATCAGCTACTGTTTGGGTGGTGGATCATTCTCAGCAGTGCAGTGACGCTGATGTGGAAATGGTGGCGTGTGCTGTGCTGGTATGAGTGGATCATTAGCAGTAAGGGTTGCTGGAGTTTTTAAACACCTTGGCGTTGCTGCTGGACTGATACCCAACTAAATCAAAAATACTCAGGCACATGCATCCTTTATTCAGCACCATTTGAGCATTTGCGAATGATTAAAGGTTGAAACTGTTCTTGACTTTACATCTTAAAGGTGGGGTAATATGGCTGTATCTAATCAAGTGCTTAGTGAGTGAACACAGTATTTAAAAACTCCAGCTGCACTTCTATGTCTGAGCCAATAGTTTCAGCAAAACACATCACCTTCACGTCAGTTACTCAAGCAGTATGTTCTGTAGTATTATAGTATTTATCTGTAAATAATACACAATAATACAATATTACACTTCTGGTAAAATGTAAAATGCATTTAATTGGTTTTGTATCCATAGTCTGCACAAAAGACATGCTCACAAAGCCAATCTAATCAAACTATTTTCTCACTCGGACAGGAACACACCTTTGCTAAGTTAGCAAGACTGTGTGACACGTTTGCTCAGTGTCAGAATTGTAAACTACCAAAGTTTTTCATTCAGCATGCGTCATAAATGCCTTTTGTATGAAATTTCACCTTATCAGGAATCCACGAACAGGCTTAGCCTTTTCACCTGCAATTATAATGAACCGGATCACTGAATAGTAATCTGATTCTAGACCAGCCATCACGGAGATCTGCCTCTGGGCCTCCTGCTTTGATCATGCTAAATAGCAGGCAGCAAAATGAAGCACATCTATTTTGGGGTTCTTTTCTCATCTCTTCTTCTGGTGTCCTCTTTTGTGTAATTTGTAAAAACATAAACTGTTAACCCCTTTAAGTGTAGTAGTATGGAATGTCAATTTTCTGAAGGGGCTCAAAATGGATGACTGGCATTTGCATGCATTGATTGATCGTTTGTTTTTCCAATATTTCAGCAAGGCTGATGTCTTTATTAGACACATTGATTTAGAAGGTGGATGGATGGAATAGGACTTGAATGAAGCAGGGGAATAACAGAGGAAAACTGAAGGAAGGGCATTAATAGCTGTGTGTGCGCGTTTGAGCTTCACTAAGGACCTGGAGTTTTAGACATAGGCATGGTATGGCAGAAATGTAATGGTGCAGGTTTCGACAGCCTGTGGCACACAACATTGTCAGAATTATTTACTGTGATTCACCCAGTAATAAAAACAGCAGCGAAATAAAGTTGAGCACAGTATAAAAACTATGCAGTGTAGGATAAACGACAGAGAAAATCCCCAAATCGCACGGGTTTCCTAATTTCTGCAGCTACACCCTGTGTATGAGGTGAAAATTAGTCGTTGGTGGTGAATTATCAAAGAATCAGCAATGTGTAGCTAGTAAAACAGCCACTGGTTGGCTGACATACGGTTTATGAGGCTTTTATTTGTTTCCTGATGTTTGTCCTTGTTTTATGCTTATTTTAATATTCAATTTATAAGGGATTTTCCAGGATGGGAAAGACTGTTTAATGGCCAACAAATGAGTAATGCAATGGCAGTTTGGGGAATACTAGAGGCTTTGCAGTTATTTGTTCTTGGATGCCATGGCAGTGTTGCTTGTCGATCTGTGGTTTTGAACGATGCTGCTGTGCAAAAATAGTACAGTCCATTTAAACCCTGCCATTTGAATGCTTTTGAAATCTATGTATTGATCACTGTAATTTATCAATAAAAAACCTGGTTCATTATCATTGGTTTTAGACAGACCACAAGTAGGATTTGTTAGCAACATATCTAGCTGTGATTTATGTGTTGCATAGTGCATATTACTGTCTATATCATACTCACCTTGTGATATATTCTTTGTCTGGTTCTAAAATTGTGAGGGTATAAGAGCAGGTGCACGTTTGTAAAGTATAGCATAAACATAAAGCTTACAAAGCAGCGCTGAGCAATACGATATTATAATACAAACACTGTGATAACTTCTTTCTAACTTACTTTGAAATGTGTTACTGTACCAATTGCTGGTAAATAATTCCTGGTATTTGGTGGTCTTTAAAATGACTGCGCTTTATTGCTTGGCTCTACTATTTTATTAGCATTTTAAAACAAAACCTTTACAATGCCTAATCATTTATTCAGTTCTTTTCTTATTTTCTTAATCCTGTCCGCCAGGGCCAGCAGCACAAGTCGTGAGACAGGAACAGGCCTTGTACACTTGCACACTCGTACACACACTCACACTCTAAGGACACTTTAGACACTTTCAACTTAACATGCAATAACATGTATTTGGAATGTGGGAGGAAACCGGAGTACCTGGAGTAAACCCACAAGGACACGGGGAGGACACAATACATAATAGACAAATTTAATGTCAATTAAAACACTGTTTTTGTCATATTTCGCCTATCTTGGGACTACCAAGACAATCTTGCACTTTCATGTAATAGTCTTTTGTCCAGAGCCATGTGACTAATTGTAAGTAAAACTAAGTAAAGCTGACTGTATTTGATTTTTTCATTATTAAATAGACTTTATCGCTTCACATCTTCATTACTACATTCTGAGGTACTGTATCATATTCTAGTTCAATCAAACGTATGTTACTGTTGTTGTTGCCAATGTCCGACTCTGAGCAGTGGTGGGCACCAAAAGACATAAAAGCCACATCAAATCAGATCTCTCAGATCTCTATGAGTTAGATGTCTTAAAAAACAATTTTGATCTTTTTTGATTATAATCACATACGAAAGTGGATTGAATGTGATTGGGAAAATTTGCATTCTGTTTGGTCTTTTTCTGTTCAGACTGCACAAACCCTGTCTAGCTCACATCACATTTGAGCTCAGTCCGGTTTGAGCTGCCAGTCCGAACGTAGCTAGAGTATGCTCTTGAGAAAATGTCCGTACTCATTTTAGCATTTTTAAAATGATCCAGGTTGGTGAAAATGCAGAAAATTGTGAGTGCTAAACATCAACCTGAATCACCATTTGCCTACTTGTTGATTCTTAAGTCCTTGAGAGCCTTGATAATGAATATAAAAGTCACTCATTACTCTTGGTGTGCATGTGACTATATGGTGACCTGCCTTGGGAACTCGCACCTAATATTCAACTAATACAACACACACTAAGTAACCTTGTAATCAGATACCCCCTGATATCTGGTGCAGTGTCACTCAAGCAATTTTCCCACAGAACACTGATTTCCTTGCATCCCCCCATAGAATAATAACAACTGTTCCTTCAGGAATAGACATAAAGCTTCTGTTTCTTATTTTATACATTTGTGTGTGAGAGTCCAGCAGATGTGGTTTTGAAACGCACATTTGCGCAAACCCCCCTCACAAGTCTCTCTGTCTGCCTCCAACCCCAACCCCCCGTTTTCTTTGCCTCTCTTATATGAATTTGAGAAGTCTTTGCTTCTATTTTGTCAGATTCTGGTTTGGTTTTTTTTTGCAGGCTTCACGCTCTCTTACACAAGCCAAATTTAGAGGCTTGGGCAAGACATCAAGCCTGGCCAGACCCCTTTGCATCTGCACTACGGTTATTTCCCCTCCACAGGAAACCGACAGTGTGGCTACAGCTTAGACAGTGACAGAAAATGTGTGTGTAATGTATGTGTAGTCCCAAACCCTTACCGTGCTCCATGTCCCACCCATGTCTGCTAGAATGTGAACTGGTATCTTAGTGAGGGCAATCAGAGGACAGGAAGCGACTCTTATTCCTCTGTTCTATTCATCTTCACTCCCTAATTCACTTCCTGTGCTTTTCTTAGGCTTCCTTTTACTATTAGACTAAGACATTTAGCTATGATGTTGCATACAAACCTCAGAAAGTGTTCTTTTTTTGCTTTATGCTTTTTGCCGCATGGTAGGTGAGAGCCGTGCTATATGTAGCCAGTTTGGTTTGATCTGTTGCTATGAGACGAGTGAATTACAAAATCATGTAAAAGAGTAGGAGTTGGCTGTCGGTCTATAAAAGTGATTAAAAATAATGCTTCTTAATGACTTTTTGTCAGCTTGGTCCCATTTTCTTCTTAATCAGATGCGGTTAATCACACATGCATTTGCCCACAAATGCACACTGATAAGAATGTGAACCGAAATAGAAGACTCAGTAATATGTTTCAGGTCTCTACATGCCTATTGGTAATGCTGTGTGAGCAAGTGTGAGTTACGGAGGATGAAAGTTGGGCAGTGGAAAAAAAATCATTTGTCTCTGTGATTACTCATTAATGATTGGGTCCCATCCCATCACTCCCTTTTTTTGTTTAGCTTGTGTCTGTGAGCACGAGAGGGTGTGCATGTATGAGTGTGTGAAAGAGTGTATTTGCTTCCCTGTTTTTCATTGTGGTTAATTGTCTTCTCCTCCTCCCCCTCCTCTTGGCTTAATGAGGTGCCTGACCTCTGCTCCCCCTCCAGTTCAACCAAGCCTTTATCACTACACACACACACACACACACATACACACACACACACACACACACACACACACGGAGAGAGATCACCGTTCTCTCACAGTACGGATACCTGGGTTTCCCAAGCTTTCTGGATTTGCTCGGTATCTTCTGGACTTCCACATTCTATGTCACCCATCGAATGGTTTTCATCTTGCTCTAGTCAAATAATGCAGTGTATGTCAGGGTGATCGTTACTGGTCTTCTATGGCCTTATTAAAAAGTTTCTTCTGGCTGACTCATACTGCAAGCTCAGACTGGCTGAATGAAACGAGAAGCAGGAATGTGCCAGAGAGTGCGACTCACCTATACATATCCAATCAGCACTCAAGATAGAGGTGATAACGGAAAAAAGGGAGAAAGAGGGGGAAAAACGATTTATGACTAGCAGTAACAAAGAAAATCTGGTTCACAGGCTGTTGCTTAGAGAATAATTGAGTTTAATTACACTAACCCTGAGGTCACCTGCTTATGGTGCAACAAGTTCTAGGTTTAGATTCTGCCGAAGCTGAGCTAAAAAGCACTTGCCCTGAGGTCACCTGGTTAAGGTGCAGCAGTTTAGAGGTTTGAATTCTCATGAAACGGAACTAAAAAGCACTTGTTAATTATTGTGCATGTGTGTGAATGTTTGTGTGTGTTTGTGTGAAATTATCATTTAAGGCTGCAATGACATGTGTCATGTAGCTAATTTCAGCATTACAGACACTGCATTTGTACTCATATTGATTTGAAAATTGTACCAGCGCATGCAAAAGTGTAGCAACAATGTGCATAGCTCTTCAGGTGGGAAAAACAAACAACATTTAAAAATTAGATGTTAGTTTACATATCACTGATATATAGGCAAGGCAAGGCACATTTAGTTGTATAGCACTATTCATACACAAGCCAATTCTGTGCTTTACAGAAAGATAAAAAAAAAAACAATATGAAAAAAAAAAGAAAAAAAAATCTAATTTAAACAAAGTTAAAAGTAAAATTAAAACACTGTCAAAAAACATTACCATAAGGAAACAGTTTAAAGTAATCAGGTGTTGTA